>CM062272.1:20578704-20763704 GCA_031216635.1 Dissostichus eleginoides | reverse complement strand
AAACAGCAAGTTAAACAAGTATAATGGTCATCTAAGAAAAAAACGTTTTTCATAAATTAATAAAACAAAGTAACATCTTTTCTATAATCTAAATACTTTTTAAGTGGGACAGTAAACTAACAACTGTCCTACATGAACTTAAGCACTATTTTAGTTTACATAAGGAACAGTATATCCACAACAGAGAAACACAATACTGAAAAACAAAGAGCCTGGGAGCTTCTACATCAACTAATGGTAAACGTATTGTACATAACTTACAATTATTTGAAATTTAAAATGTGTTTTTTGGTAGTTAACGGTTGCGATAACCTGTACCTCAGGTATTCAAAGGACACAAGCAAATTCAGTATATCTTAGTTGTGCAGAAATATTTCAATTCATAATCTTTGAAAATATGTAGCGTGTCAGCCGCACTGTTCGGATTGATGACAAACATGTACATGCATATAAGTTTCCCATCCTTTTGTTATATATCTAGATATAAACTATCATACTCAAGTCAATTTTCACCAAAAAATAACCACGGTTCAACTCTTGACAATTCAAATCATAGCGGAACAAATCAACCGGTGGCTCAAAATAATTGTGACATTACAACATAATTTATAAAGAGGTTATTTTGAAACATTTGCACAGTTACCAATCCAGTGTAACGGATGCCTGAAAAGAAAAGGATTTTTTTTTATATATATATATATATATATAAAGAATTTCAAATAGTCTACAAACAAAAAGGACATGCCTACTTTCTACTTAACACATTTCTATCTTATAATTATGCAGTTTAACATATTTAAGTAGTTTGGCATCCTCCAAAACAATCTACAGTGTTTTCACTTCAGTCCTTTTCAGGTTGTACAGTATAGTACACTCCATGGGCATGCTCCATGTAGTGCTTGTGCAAATCAGTTTCTTGACAGAAAGTAGTTCCACATTCAAGGCAAGTAAGGCTATCAGCATCTACTGAGGAGACGGCAGCGGGAGCATCATTCTGCCTTTTGTAATCACCAATACATTCCTGGTGATGATCGATAAGGTCCTGTATTTCACTGAAGGTCCTGGGGCAAATGGAGCAATGATACGAGTCGTTGTTACAGTGCTGTGTTTCGTGTTTTTGTAATGCAGTTGGTGAAAGAAAGGCTTTGCCACAATGTTGGCACTTATGGCTCTTTTGTGACTGGTTCTCTGATGAACAGGATGTTCCCCTTGTGTCAGCAGAGGGGACGTTGGCTTTTAAAGGCTTTGAGGTCAGAGCAGCGCCAATCCTATACCGAACCTCGTTGGGTAGACGACAACGGACTTCATCGTGCCAGGCGAGGTGTTGCTGCAGCTGATTCTCAGACCAAAAACCGATGCAGCACAGGGCGCAACAATAAGGGCGGCTCTTTGCCTTGGTCTTATGGGTCCCCAGGTGTTCCTCTGTTTGGAAAGCTTTCCCACACTTATCACACTTGAATAGGCATTTTGCCATATGCTCTGATAGACGGCTTAGTGGTGGGGAAACCTCGGCTACGGTTTCAGGTGTTTTGATCTTCTCTTCCTTTATCTCGTGGCACACTTTCTTATGGTCAAACAGGGCCTCTGTAGAACTGCACTGCTTCCCACAGTCGAGGCAGGAAACATATCTTACAAGTGGGGGGGCTGCTCTAGTTTTCTTCATTTCTTTGTCAACATTACTTATTTGTTCTGTCCGTTTGACTTCACTGCTTGAGGCATTGTTTTTTATCTTCAAAATGATCTTATTTTTACTTTTTGTCCTTTTGGAATGGGCCTGCCATTTGTGGGCATGCAGACCTCTTGCCTTAGCAAAAGTCATAGAGCAGATGGGGCACTGGTGAGCTTTTGGCTTCGATATTGATGACATTAACTCACTCCGACTGAAGTTTACATCAACCTGTTTTGGTTCCTGGTCAACCATGGCGAGCCCGTCTTCTGCATGGTCGGCAGTTTCCAGTGTGTTATGCTCATTTTCATAGTGGGCAGCTAGAAGAAATTGTTGCTCAAATGTTGCGTTACATTCTAGACATACAAATTTAGATTTGTTCAGTCTGCTATGGCTCTCAACGCTTTGGTTTGAATCGAGCTCTGGCTCCGTTTTTGTTTGACACCGAGGGTTAAACATCTTGTGGCGCTGGAGAACACGACGGTCAAAAAACTGTTTGCCACATTTTTGGCACTGAAAAGGTCCATCCTCTGATTTGCTTTTAGCAGATTTCAATTCGTCATCTTTTAGCAAGGACCGTGTTAATTTCTTTTCTTTGTGCCATCTTCTGTGGGAGCCGAGGGCCGAGTTAGACATGAACCTCCTCCCACACTCTGAGCAGTGAAAATGTCCTTTACTTGGCTCTTCCTGTTTAGGTTTTTTAAGCATTACAGACACAGCCATTTTTGCTTTTGCTTCAGATTTGTCATCATCAGCATGAACTCTTTTATGAAAATTCAAAGCTCCAGCCACTGGAAAGCTTCTGTCACACTTTTTGCATTTATATTTTAAATTTGTTGTGCTTGAGTTTCCTAATTTGCCTTCACCCGTTTGATTTTCTAACATTGGTTGCACACTCTCTTGTTCCTGCTTTACTTCAGTATGTAGTGTTAATTGCTCAGAGCTTCCCTGTGTGCTAACATCCATACTGTCCTTTTGAGTATATTCATTTTCTGAGGGTTCTGTCTTAAAATCAACTACTTGACTTTCTCTTTTAATGCAAAGTTTGCGATGAGCCCGCAAAGAAGCTTTGTTGTTAAAATGTGCGAGGCATGTCGCACACTGCAGGTCCTCCAGCGTGACAGTGGATCTTGGCGATGATGGCGAGTGACCAGTTTCGTACCCATGGCTTTTCATGTGAAACTGAAGTGCTTTGGCCCGTGAAAACAGCTTCCCGCAGTCAGGACAGCTGTATGTGTTCTTTTTCAACTGCTCTACCTGATGCTGAAAAGACTTAATGGGTGGTGGGAGTAACTCACTATGCACAACCTGGTGTCTGAGAAGGCTGGAAAACAGACGGAACGACCTGTTGCACAGTTCACATTTGTGATTTCCGTTTTCATGTTTTCGCATGTGCAATGCCATAATGCCCTTGTGACGGAACTTTCTACCACAAACTGGACATGCAACCTTGGGCCGTTGGTGTCCATTAACAGAGTGCAGAGATCCGGGGGCACCTTTTCTAAGCCTTAAATCTGTACACTCAGTCTGACTTTGCTTGTGGTGGGAATAAGCTCCTAAAGACCAAAACCCCTTCCCGCACTGTTCACAATGATAAATCTTTGGGCCTAAAAGGGTCTTTGTTGGATTGTATTCTTTTTTACTGACCAAAATATTCCCCTTCTTTTGTGCCGAGCAGTTTTTCACATGGTTAACAAAACTAGCTGCATAAGAATAAGACATCATGCAATCTGGGCATTGATATGGTTTTCTTTTGGGATGATGCAGCTGATGAGAGACTAAGGCAGACAAACGTGAGAAGCTTTTACCACACTCATTGCACACTAGATTTTGCGTCTCTAATCCTTCTGATTCACCATCACTGCTTCTGTTAGGATTTTTGTGTTGTTGAATATGACTGCAGTGCGCTGCATAGCTATTAGATTCGTGGCCACATGTGTCACATGTGTGAACTGCCACAGACTGACCTGGATTCTGCTGTTTTCTCTTACGAACGCCATGCCACATTCTGTGAACGCGCAGTGATGAAGCACTAGAAAACCAACGATAACACTCTGGGCAATCAAATCTTTCTTCTGTCGTTTTATTCTCGGCTTCTTTCGCTATCAGTGCACATTGTTCATCAGTTTGCTCAAAGTCAATTTCTACAATTTTCAAATCCATCCCTGGTTTTAAAACAAGACTACTGGGGGAAACTCCAGTGTCGCCTTCATTTTTATTTTCCTGATCTGATTCACACAGCAGCTCAAGATCAGGATTCGTGTCTTGGGCGGCCTCATCCTCAGATTCACTTGCACTGATCACTTGAACAATAAAGTCCCCAGGGTCATAACTGTCCAAGTCTTCATCACTCTCATTTGCATGTGAGTCTTCTTCAACCACACTTATAGGAGGCACATTTTCTGATTTCACTTCTTCTTGCTTAGTCTCTTTTTTTTCGTTATCCAAAGTTTTCTGTTGAGGTAGCAGAGCGGTACTCACATGAGACTCCTTCTCTGTTTCTCCATAAACATCCGTGTGATTAAGCTGATGGGAGTGAAGTGCTGAAGCCCTAGAAAACTTTAGCCCACAATCTTTACATTCAAATGCCTTTTTCTGCAGCTGACAGACTTGGTGAAGAAACGACTTTGCTGGGGTCTCCTTACTATGCGCCGTGCGCTGATGCCTGTAGTAGAATGTTAGTGTCATAAATACTTTGCCACATTCCTCACATGGAAACCGTTCCGCAGAATCATCGGAGTGATTGGCATGCCATCGCTGATGGTTAAAGAGGGCAATATGACCAGTGAAAGCCTTTTTACACTCATCACAGTAAAACTCATTGCAGCTTTTCTTAGGTTTTTCTTTCATTTCTTCTGGAGAGCATAGACTGTTGCGGCTAAATCGTTGATGTGTTTTAAGGCGCATCATGGCAGTAAAAGCTTTACCACATGAACACTTAAAGGTTTTTTCAGGAGTAACCTCAGGAGTCTGGCTTTCACTGGGCTTGGCTTCAACGATTGACTCCTCAGTGTGAAATGCTTCTGCTGAATTCTTGTTTCGTGACTTGACTAACTTTCCTTCATGACAACGACGGTGTGCATCGAGAGCTGAAGCTCGAGAATAATTCCGCCCACAAGACTCGCATTGAAATGACTTCTTTTTCAAATGTTCAAGATCATGAAAAACAGATTTGGAGGCTTGTCTGTGTGAGCGCTGATGGTTGAGGAAGTGTCCGATCACAAAGTAACATTTCCCACATTCTGCACATTCATAGGTGTGTTGCTTTGTTATCCCAGAAGTTATTTGAATGCCAGACTCCTTTTGCAAGGTTTGACCATGGCACTTTTCCATATGCGAGATGAATTCACTTGGTTCCACAAATGATAGTGAACATATAGTACAGAAATTAGTTGTTTCATTGTCCCTTTCTGCATCATGTAAACCATCCATCTGTTTGTCTAAATGCACGCTTTCTTGTGGGTGCTGATGGCGATGCTCCAAGAAAGCTGCCTCCTCTCTGAAGGCTTCTCCACAATCCCGACAGCAGAAAACCCCAACCCCTAAAAATAGAAAGGGGAAAAGAGGAGGTCAAAGCCACCTACTGTTTCCAGAGAAAGAAAGACAAGAATAACAAAAACACAGGTGCAAATCATATCTTTATTTTAAAGTGTGATTAAAGTTTACAAAGGGGCTAATACATTCAGTTCTAAAGCCAAATGACCTCTGTGAAGTTCAGTTATTTAAAAAGGGTTGCTGCAGTTTTGCATTTTTAAATAGCGAAATGTTACAAATCGCCCATTTCAATACATTGTGGTGCATCACCAAGGGTTCCGCAAATGCTTAACTGTAAATTGGACTGCAATTCCAGTAAATATTTTGGCAATCATTACCAATTTACTTTAAAAATACTGAAAATCTAAATTGACAGTCATGTTTTTGAAATACAAAGATACGTTTTGAGTGAGAACATTGAGTCTGTTGCCAGACAATACAAATAAATGTAACACAACTCCTTATTGTTCCCTTTTAAAGAACAGTAAACATATTTTATTTTTTTATATCACATTGCCATTATAAGTTAAAACAAAAATCTCCCTCCCCCTGGATCCATAATTATTAAGAAAGTCAGTGTTCTAGAGAACAACCCTAATAATTGTATCGATTAATTTCTGAATTCTACATCTGTGCATTTGGCTGCACAACCCCAAAGGAAGACATTATGTTCAATGAAAAGCCTTCAGAGAGAAGGCAGCTTTCATGGAGATATTTAAGTTCCTTGCTTTGTCTCTCAGAAACATCACATTAGGGTATTTAGGTTATGATGAAACAAAAAGATGACATATGTATATATAAGATCCACTGTCAAGCTCAGTGTATAGTTAAGCCTCATAATGCAGTGCTTCTTGAAGAGGTGTGTTAATTTTAGGCCGAAATAGATGACTATACTGTGCTTGATGTCATCAGATTTCAGAAGATAATATTTCAATGTGTTTAACCCTTTACGGGTCATAAAACAAAACAATAATAATTACATGTAAGCTTTCATATCGAAGGTTTCTCAGCTTGGCTTGGTCACATAATAAATAATTTTCAACAAAGCTACGGTTAGCCTTTTCTTTCACAACACTACTACTGCTATTTATGCATTTCTTATATGATTCTAAATAAAACCAGATTGACATACTGACAACACCTTTAAATATACATTCGCTTGTTTAGGACAGTCGCTTGGGTTTTCAATATAAACAGAAGTGAGCATCCATTAATAATGAAATATAAAACAGGCCAGTGGGTGGATCTCCGACAATTGAAGTGAATGCAACATGCTTATTGTTAATGGTTTGTTAGTATCGTTATTCGCAGTTCTTTCGCCCAGTCTCTATGTTCCTGTGGTGAAGTTTGGGTAGGAGGTCACCACGCCTAAACACAATAGTGGTGTATTGATCAATCATGCTAACCACGTTAAGCTAACTGACATAAGCTAACTGACAGCTAAAGCCGACTCACCATCTGCGGTATCCTCAGGCGATGGATCAACGTTGTTTTCAGATGTGGTGTCTCCATCGTGGGTCTTGTTTTCAGCTCCGTCCTCTCTGATCTCTGCAGCAGCTTCGTCCATCTTGGAGTGTTTCCGTGTGGTAGTGCTAGCTTCCTCTTGCTAGTGCTCGTTAGCTTAACAGCGCCACAGTTGTTTTTAATGTGTTTGTTGCTATTATTAGAAGTGACTCCACGCAGAGCTGATGTGAAAAATAAAGAATAAAACTCATATACTAATCTACCATATAACAAGGCAGCAGCATGTGATGTTTTTAGTGAGGGATGGTGAACAGCTAGCTGTTTTTCACACATCACACATGCATCGCTCGGCGGAAGTGGATTCTTCTTCGTTGGTTTTGTGGCAGCGCAGAAAGACTGAATGTAAAATCTACAAAATAATGTTCCCCCCAACACACTAATATAAAACGTTGAAATTATTAGACATGAATTTATAAAAAAAACATTTTTTGGACACAAATATAAAGCATATATACCTATATATTTGTTCCTATTTATTTCCAACAATAAATAGGAGAAATATAGAGTTAAGAAACTTTGCATTCCCTCATTATTTTACGAATTAGTAATAGGCCTATTGTTTTTTTAGGGTTTCTAGTCCTATTTGATTTATTAATTTCGTACAGGAAATGTGGAATAGATTTACCATAATGTACCCTTTCTGTACTTTTGTTTACAAAATAAAAATTATCCAAAACCTTAAAAAGCTAATTATGTTTACTCTATCTTTACCTATAGTTGAAGATAAAAGAAATGTGTGCAGAATATGAAATCTTTCCAAACCATAATTAAAATGAATTTATATTAATGAGTCCTCTCTAATATGGATGTTGAAATGTTGTATCTTAACCCTGAGAAATAGTGCACATCACAACATTGTAGTCAAAGGCAGGTTTTATTTAATACAATATGTAGACATCATGGGAACATTTTAATTCTTTCCATGCTAAAACAGTGGATAGAGGTAGAAGGGGACATGTTTTTAAAACGTAAGACATTGAATGTTAAGAAAAACAGGAAAAGGTTTTTTTGTACAAATGGACTGTATTTATTACACAGTAGTAATGAAGATTTACTTTTTGGGCCACCAAACCTACTCAAATGCCCATTTTCACAACGGAGGGGGAATTCTGTAATCAGCTAAATCTATAGTTATGGAATGATATCATTCAGTATTCACAAAAATACATTGCATTGTACTCAAAAGTGGACTTAGGTTACATTCCAATCTGAAATAGTCATTCTGGTCAGAAATAGACATTACATGGTATTCAACAGTTAAAGGTGGAGTAGGTAATTTTGGAGAGACCAGCTCGAGTGCGCTAGAATTTGAAAATACACAGCCGGAAAAAATCTGCCACTTCCTTACAGAGCCCCTCCTCCAACACACACGAACGCGCACATGACCAATGAGGGCACGAGATAAGTTTGTGCACAGATGGAAGGCTGACAGGTAGGTAGGTCATCCAGTTACTTTAGCCGGGCCGGCTAAAATGATTGGTCGTGCTTTTTACAGTACTACGGCTTCCATAGATGACATTTCTGTATGGATTTTTTGTCAAAGCACTTAAGATATTCATTGCTATCGGGATGTTAAGATCATTCCATGGAATATAACAAAAAGTGTATCTCGAGCCGGTTTCTCAGACTTACCTACCCCACCTTTAACAGTAGTCTAATTATAAAGAACATCAGTCATGAATTCGACTGGGCTGATTGCACAGAGCAAAATATACATTGTATTTGTCAGTGTAATTCTTCTTTGCCATTGAAATAAATATTAATGACAAAATAATGTCACTACCCGACAACCATTTTATCAATATTTGTTTAATGACACGTTTTTCTGTCTTTTCCCAATCATCACTTTAACAAATGGTCATGATGAAAACTTAACTTTTGTGATATTTGGACCCAGCCAATAGCCAGCCATCAACCCAATCCTCTCCTCCTCAGAAGCAAAATGTCTAAATTTCTTTACTATGAGAAAGAGTTTCTCTGTGTTTTCGGATTGAGGTCACATTGCTGAGTCTACCTTAAGCACAAACTAGGCCTAAAATACCAAGACAGCAGACATGCAGACTGTACTCATAAAAAGGCACACAGTATACTGTACATGAAGAAACACAGTTCAAATGGTTCAGGCATATGAATAGAGCCTTAAAAGTACTAATGTTATTTAAATCTAAAGTTAATTGGCAACAAATGAAATGTAGAATGTAGAACCTCATTTATCTGCTACCCTCAGAAGTTGTTTAAACCAGTTAACTATTTGAATAAAAAATGTATAAAGACAGTGAAACTAATTGAAATGGCACTAGTATACACCCTATATCACAGACAACACTGCGCAGGCTTAATTGGAGCTAAAAGTATTTCACTGTGATTTCAGTGTGCATACTAAATCAAGTTTCACTTGCTTCACTAGCTTGTTTTCTTCTAATGCCCGTCCACTCAATTAGCAAATCAACACAAATGGTGAAATAAATGAGGTTCCACTAAATTAAAATTATAAAACAAACTAAGAATTGTTGGTATTATAGAACTGTCAAATTTCTCCTTGTGCATGTTGCATGTAATGCATTTGTAGATCCAGCTCCCGGGGAAGAGAGCACCCGCATATCATGCACTGGAGAAGCCGTTCTTGGGCAAAAGGCAAACGGGAGCCAAGTTTGTGAGTTTCTGTCCGTTGGGCGAGCTGAGGTAGAGGCAGGGTCTGTGGCATGTGTGGCCTCTCGCTCATTACTGCCTGTGGTGCAAAAAAAATATTTGGGTGTGGAGGTCTTGAGAGTGAGCCAACTGCGACAGAGTGAAGAGGGTGTGGGCCAGAAAGAGCGAGAGGAGGGAGCGGCGCAAGGGGAGCTGAGAAAAAAGGAGAAGGCTGATTTATGATTATTTGAGTGGCTGTTACCATTGGCTGTTGCTGCAGCTCCTGTCCAGTCCCTGGTTTAAGTTGCCCAGTGAGCAGCGTTTGATTACTTTGGAAGCCCCATAAATGCGTTCCCAACCCCTGGCCAAAACGATGAGGCTCGTATTGAATAGAGAGCGGAACCTTTTGTGTCGTTGTCTGACTCTGCACACTGGCCCAGGCGGATGACACCTGCTTTTGCTGCAGCTGAAAATCTTGAGCATTTACTAATTTTTCAGGGTTTATAGTCTTTGGAATTCCTGGTGGTGTCTGTAAGTCCCACAAGGTGCTACCTACCCCGTGGGAAACAGGAGTTGAAATTGGCATAGCACTGCTTTGGTCTATCTGAGCTGAGGTGGAGACACCTGGTAAGCCTGAAACCCACTGCTTTGGCAGCTCACAGCCGTTCCATGGCTTCTCTGGATGAATAACAGTCGACGGTATAACTTGAGGATTAATTAGGTCCCACACTCTAGTGTCCTCTTTTTTAGTATGTGTGGATGGCTCCTTTTGTATTGACACTGGGACACCTGCCCATCTTGGCAGTTGAAGCTCTTGACCCAGCTTATTTGGAGAGCTTTGTGAATTTGCCAGAAGAGCAGGTCTGATGCTCCACAGAGCCCTGCCGTCTATGAAAGACAACGGAGTAGAAAAACCATGTTGCAGAGAGCTTGTGGAAGCCAGCACTGTGGTGGTGGGCGGGCTACTCCAAATAACGGGCTTGGGCAGCCTTTGCTGCTCTATCTCACTCACTGTGGAAGGGCTGGATTTTTTTGGCACAGCTACCATGTGGGAGCTGACAATAGCAGGTGCACTGTCCTTCATGTGAGATGACTCTGAACTCAGAGCAGATGTGGGGCCTGACTGAGTTATCAAAGGGCTATCGGGCCAGCCTGGACCTCTCTGATGGTGCTGCTGCTGACCCTGATTTGATTGGCTGTCAAACTGGTTCTGCTGAGGTGCTGCGTGTTGCTGCTGTGGTACGGGCATTACCTCTCCGCCATCCACCTTCCACTGCACTGGTTGTAGCTCTGGCAGCCACGGCTCCTTTTGCGCTCTACTTTGTACATCCATGTGTGACGAGAGCATCGACTGCTGTGGCTGGACCACCCTTCTGTGCAACTCGGCATCGCTCAGTGCAGAAACTGAATACGGAGACAGCTGAGGCCCAGAGCTCCCCACTGGTTGGGACCAGCCCATTATGGGCCTCCCCCCTCTCCTCCCCCTGCCTCTAATCCTAGCACCCATCGGGAAAGAATTATACTGGTTCAAACCCTGGCGTTTGCGAGAATGGATCTTTTGGTGTACTAGCAGGCTACTAAGCCAAGAAAAAGTTTTGTGACACTCATCACATCGATGAGGTCTCTCCCCTGTGTGTGTGTTAATGTGATCCCGGAGCAGATAGGCTAACCCAAAGCTCTTGTCACACTGGTTACACTTATGAGGTTTGTCACCATTGTGTGATAACATATGATGCTGCAGTTGGGTCTCGTCGCTGTAGCCTTTGCGGCAGCTGGTGCAGCGGAACGGTTTTTCCTGATGCAGCTTTTGATGCGTTTTCATGTTCTGCTGGAAAGCAAATTTCTTTCCACAGTCTGGACATGTGTATGGCTTATTGCCTGTATGGATGATGAGATGTTGCTGTAAGTAGCTACTAAATCTAAAGCCCTTGCCACACACTCTGCACTTGTAAGGCCTGTCCTTGGAATGTACGCGAATATGCAGCTCTAACACTGAGGAGTGGCGGAAGGTTCTTCCACACTCTAAACACTTGAACTTATTGATTACGCCATCACTTGCCTTTTCCCCCTGTACATTATCACTGCTTAATGGAGTATATTGAATTTGAGGCGGTGTTGCCGCCTTTTCTAAATATTTTGCTACAGAATTGTGTCCACTCCTAATATGACGATCTAAACTGGCTTCCTCACGAAAAATGCTTGGGCAGTGGGGACAGGTGTATCCTATGTCCCAATGGTTGCTTTTCCCATTTGGGGGTCTGGGGGTTCTCTCCAGCGTTTCATACTCGGCTTCGTGAATAAGCATGTGGGCTCTCAAGTCAGCTGGTATTAGGTATGTCAGGGGACAGAGGGGGCAGTTGAATGTGCCTTTTTGTTCCTCGCTCTGGTGTTTGTTCTCTTTACCCGGCCCTCTGCCTGCCTCCTGTGCGGACGCCGGCTTGCTGGGCTGCTCAGTTGAGGAGTTGGTTTGGCGCAGTCTGTGCTGGCGGCAGTGTGCCTTCATGTTTTGTGCAAAGGCAAATGTTTTACCACATTCAGGGCAGCGGAAGGGCTTCTGGCCTGTGTGCAGATACTGATGTTGATGGAGGAGGCTGCTGTACTTGAAAGTCTTGCCGCAGATTTTGCACAAGTGAGAGCGTGCGTTATCCGTGTGCTTGCGGCGGTGATCTTCCATGACAGAGTAGTGTTTAAAAACCAAGCCGCATTCTGGGCATTCATAGGGTTTCAGGCCGGTGTGAGATCGCTTGTGGTAGCGCAGTGCCATGCTGTCTGGGAAAGTTAGGCTGCACTCTTGGCATGTATAGATGCTATCACAGGAGTGGAGCACCATGTGCTTGGTGACCGCCATCTTTAGCTGGAACTCTTGGCGGCATAGGGGGCAGCGGAAAGGCTTTTCAGCTGTATTGCAGCAGTTGTGGTCCCTCAGCTTATCCACTGTGGAGAACACCTTCTCACATTCTGCACATTTAAATGTGCCCTCCTTTTTTGGAGAAGCAAGCTGTTCCTCCTTCTCTTTGTGTTCAATTTTGTGTTTGATGAGGCTGCTGCGGTGCTGAAAGGTAAGGCCGCATTCTTTACAGGTGAATGGAGTGAGCTCATCCTCATGTGCGTGAAAGTGACGGTGAAGGTTGAAGGTCTCCCGCCGGGTGAACCTCTTGCCACACTCTTTGCACTCCAAACGGCCCTTTTTGGGTTTAACTGTCAAATTAGCACGATCGTCTTGGTCTGCCTCTTCATCTTCTTCAATCACACCCTCTGTCTTGATAACTTCTCCACAGGTTCCTCAGTCAGTTGCTTCTCTTGGCTCTTCTCATCAGGATGGGGTGTTTTCTCCTCAGTTGCATCCTTTTTAATATTATCATCAACATGTGTATCTTGCTGCACCCCTCCATCACTCTCTGGTACATTTTTGGGGTCTGCAAGAGAAAAAACACAATACAAATTGATGACGCTCCTTTCCATTATGGGCTACAAAAAAAACGGTGTGCACATTTTGTTTTATAATAATTTCCCCAAGTGGAATAAAACAAATTAATAAATACAACAAAGTGTATGTGTGAAAAATAAAAAAGTAAACAACATATCTGTAGCTGAACTCACAAATTGCATGCAACCAACACAGCTATCCATCTAAGCAGATCACACATCTTATTTAGCAGGATGCTAGCATATTTTGTTATGGTAATTAACATAGCATAGTTGAAGCGGCAGTGAGCGCTCAGGTTAGCCTGCAGGCTAAAGCTAACAGTTAAAAAAACATTAACAAACGTGAGCATACCACACTTATCATCTGCATCCATGTGTGTTTTCTCCTCTGCATCGCCGTCTTCTGTTTCGGACCAGTCGTAAAACGGCTGGTCGTTTACACGAGCCTCGGCCATTTTTTCCGCCTGCTCTGCTGGATTACATATCTTTTTTCCGGCTCCAGCTCCGGACTCGACACTACCCTCAGGATGGCGGGCACTACCGTCTCTCCCCACGCTGGGTCTCTGCTCAGTGTCGGGGCTCTCTGCATTGTGTGTCTCTTCATCCATCGGATTTGAGCTGCATCCCGTCTCCTCGGCCTTGGTCTTCCCCCCAGATGTGTCCACCTCCTCCGCAGGGGATTTCGGTCGTTTGGGAGACTCCGATGGGTCGGCCATGTTTCACCCATGCACCCCCTTATCCAGGATCATGCTCATGTAGCCAGCCTGAAAAAGTAATGACATTTCCGGTTGACATTTTCAAAATAAAAGACCCATTATTGACAACCATCTGTGCTTCATCCTTTCTTAAAATATAATTAGAAACTTTAAGTTTATAATTTCCGTTTTCTACTACTGCCGTCTTTGTTGTTATACACACCAAACACCTTCGTAACAACATAAATAAACTTCAACATTAAATACACTTTTTTTGATATGCTATAATCACAAATCCACAAGTGATCAGCTGGATTTATTTTGAAGTCCATGTCTGACTTTTATTAAAGTTTAGTTACATTTCATTGGAACAGTCACTATCTACAAAATATATATATTGTGCAAAACTACGTAGATGATGGCCATATGCTGTTTCTTTGCGACTATCTACAAACACATTCATCGTACTGCATGCAAGAATAGAATAAATATCCCGGGCCGTATACACTTATGTATGCTCTTATATTCCACCAGAAACATACGAGTTAAAGTCTGATGCCTACTGTGATGTTTATGCCGGAAGGTATTTCAGTTTTTAACCAAAAATTTGATAGACTTAATGTAACACTGTTGTCTCGAAACACACCAAACAGAACACAGTCTAAGTTTATTGTCCAACCAAAGCTGGAAAATACATTATTTTCCAGTGAACTGTTAAAAAGCAAAAGCATACATTAGCAGGTAAGTACAATAGCTGTTTGACTACCATATATGGCAACTGCAGATTACAAGTACTCTGTGACGATGTAGTTAGTGAATCAGGGGAATTGAGACAGTGCTAAACTAGTAAGAGTGTCAGTTCGGCTGCAAAGCATTGCAGTGACATGCATAATAAGCATCAGATCCTATAGTATGTATTTTCTGGTTTTTCAGTCTCATGAAGGAAAATGTCAATCCAAAGAGCTGCTGTTTTTCAGGAAGTCTTTCATCATATTCTCAAGAACCAAGCTAATGTTAAGGCCACCATATTATCACATGTGTTATTTTCTTATGGATTTCAGTCCTCTCTGAAGACAAACTTAAGTGCAAGATGGATTTGAAGTGGGACGTAAAACTCATATATTATATTTTTTTACAGAGATACAGTCAATAGAAAAAGAGCCTGACATCTTGTCACATTTTTGGAACACCAACTATGCATGATGTCCACTTTGAGTTTCTAAATGCTTTCTCATCAGCGCCGTCTTCTGCGCCTGTGATCAACAGCTCTTCCTCGCCGTGGCCTCTGCACACTTCTGTTTGTGGGTGCTTCCAAAGGAAAAGTGCCAAGTTCTTCAGGGGATGTAGATGCAGGAACTTCAGCCACAGTTGTCTGATTAGTTGGTTGTTGGGGGACTTGTGGCTGCTGCTGTATTTGCGTTTGCTGCTGTTGTTGTACCACCAGTGGCTGCTGCTGATGTACCACCAGTGGCTGCTGCTGATGTTGTGTTTGCAGTGGTGCTTCAATCCGCTGTTGTTGAGGCTGCGGTGGTTCTGTGTGTTGTAGCTGCTGAGCGGCCTGTGGCTGTAAGGGCTGTTGCGATGTTTGCGTCTGGTGTGCTTGATGAACACGATGTTGTTGTGGCTGCTGCTGGGCCTCAAGCACTCCTAAAAGCCTTTGCAAGAGGACATTGTTTTGTTGTAGACTGCCTGCTAGTGTCTCTTGTGAAGCAACAAGTGTTCTGATGTCCTGTCGGAAACCTTCCCCAAACTCCAGCAGGCTCTTCTCTACCCGATTTCCCAGTTGAATTGCTGCCTCCCCTAACCCTCGAAGCTCATCTTCAAGCCAGGAGCTGCGCGGAGGTTCTTCAAGAGGCCCCTGCTGTGCTCCGAGTGATGGCTGAGGACTACTGGGCTGGGGGCTGCCATTGAGGAAAGGAGCACTGTAGAGGGGGGAAGGGCAGCCATCGTTCTGAAGGAGGTGGGGGTCCTATGCCCAGACCAAGCCCTAATCCCAATTTTTCTTCCATGCTGTTCTCTACTGGTTCACACTCAGATTCTCCCATCTCTTTGTCACGCTCAGGATTGTCTTCGTCTTTGTCCAAACCATCTCTCTCTGACCCTTCGCCACCAACACCTGCAAAGAAATATTGTAATTAGACCTGAGTAGATGTTAGTTGCATCTCGAGAATCTTCAAAGAAAAATACTCATATTTCACCTGTATCAGAGTCAGGGAAGCATGGGAAACTGGGCTTTGGTCTGGTGCTTTGCTTTTGCCGGGCATGCTGAAGCCTGGGGCTAGACTGTGAAGGACGGCCAAGCATCGAAGCTCCTCTGCTGGATGGCAGGTAACAGGTGCGGTGCCGGGCATCAGCCAGCCGGCCTCCGTTGCGTCTCTTTAGGTCGTCCCAGCGCTTCTTCACCTCTCGAAGTGTGCGTGGGACTCTGGACACAGCGTTGACTCTCTCTAGGATGCCTGCCCAGATGCGCTCTCTCTCCCGCCGCCGGAGTCTCCCTGCGGGACCAAAGAGCTCCCCTTCACACCGAGTGACTTCTGACACCAACACCTCCAGCTCTGCTCCACTGAAACGACTCTTTCTTTTTCCTGCACCACCAGCAGCCAGCGCAGCTGACATAGCTCTGTCTATTAAGAAAAAGTGGTGAGAGGACAGCCCAAAAGGGAAAGAAAAAAGTTTCAAGTGAAGATGAATGTGAAGAAGAGACATGTGCTTTAACAGTGTCAGCCTTATTTCCACTTTGCTAAGCCAAAATCACTCTTATATTACTACTTTTGGAAAGATATGGAGCATAAACGTCAATATGTATCCAATCTTCTTTCAGTGATGTCGGATCTAAATGTTTAAAATGCCGTGGCTGTTTACATAGATAGTGTGCATTACTTTGTATCTTGGCCTGTGCTTTAATATACTGCTGAAAAAGCATTTCATGTTAACTATGGTCAATAAGAACCACATGCTCTGCAAAATGTACACATAAGCAAGGAAACATGAAATCCAGCTTCCAATAAAGTTCTTAATCTCAGGCTTACTTTGTTCAATAGACAAGAGGTCGTCTGAGGACATGCCGGGTGCCATGATGTTGGGATGCACCACTACCACGTTGAAGGGGAGTCCTCCAGGCAAGCCACTGCTCTGGTCACAGCTGCCCTCGGAGTCATCATCCTCCCTGGGGAAGCCGTTTTCTGAGGCTCCCCCTCCAAAGGGTCCCTCCGGAGACTCCACTTTGATGTGCATGGGAGGTGATTGCTCGTACAGCAGCCCCCCCTCCTCGTAGTACTCAGTCATGGGTCAGACCTGATTTACAGCAGAACTGACTGGTGGGCCAATTCTGATACTGGCAGCTGTTGCTCCATTAACACAAGTTCAATGTGTTACTAAGCCTACTGCTGAAGACATTGCAACTCTTGAGTATACTGCATCAGATAATAAGGATTTGTCTTTAGCTAATTTCTTAGGGAAATAAAGAGTTAAAGTGTTATTTTTAACAGTATTCTTAAAATCAATCAAGTCATTGTTGCAGCTTGATTGAGATACAATCATATTGTTTACTAAGAGTCAAGAGACTTTTATGGCTAGCTGCAGCCACTTAAATCCAATTCCCATATCATCTTTATTTATAGTGATATGTCACTAAGAACATATACACGGTGTAAAAACACCTAAAGCAGGCTAAGAGCTACATCTATAAGTCCAGCTGTCATACAGTGTTCCTTCAAGGCAGAGAATATCCTCCAGAGCTGAAATACAACAACAAAACATAACACTGCTTACAACTGTGAAGCATTTTAAAACAGTTTTGTATCACCGAAGTTGACGTCTTTATTCTGTCGCATCGATGCGCATTTTTTTCTGCACCACATCCGCAATGGTTGCGCATTCCGCATACATTAGGTGCTGATCTTGCATTGCTAGCTGCTAGCTAACAGGGAAACACAGTTTAAATGTAAAGCTGTAGCCTGAACAAGCAGCGAGCAGCGAGCAGACATGACATGACAGCCCACGCTGTTGTGATCCTTACCTCATGATAACTGCACATGGGAGGCAAAACAAAATCAAAACACAATTGGTGCAGCTGTTAGCTCAGCAACCGATACACAAACCGAAGACAGTCGCTTATTTTGGACGTCACGGTGGGGCCGATGTTCAGGACCAATCAGGTCGGAGAGAAAGGTTTAATCTGAATATTAATGATTATTGTTGTACCTATTGTATTCCACATGTATTATTGTATCTAGAAAAACACGTAAAATGGTCATGCTTTATGTCACTGATATTTTTATTTTATTTTGAAAATACCTAAATGGACAAACATTTTAGATTTTCAAAGCGGCTATTTAGTTTTTGGAAGAGTACACCAACATAAAATGAAATGGACCAATAGAAAACCACATTTCACTTTATTTCTAATGGATTATTAAAAATATCCATATGTGAATACATAAATAATTAAAGGGTCACATAAATAATTACTTTACATTACATAGCATTTAGTTGAGCTTTTATCCAAAGCGACTTACAATAAGTGCAATAAACCATAGACATATTTACTTCAAACAAGCAATCAGAGGTTGGGAGTAACTGAGTACATTTACTCAGTATAATTTTGAAACACTTTACATGAGTATTTCAATCTTTTGCTACTTTGTACTTCTAATCCAATACAATTCAGAAGTAAATGGTGTACTTTTACTCCACTACATCTATTTATTACCTTTAGTTACTTTGCAGACTTGGATTAATGATTGATATGAAATATAATCAACACTTAAAGGTGGGGTATGTAATTGATTTCAGAAACACTTTTTGTTATATTCCATGGAATGCTCTTAACATCCCGATAGCAATGAATATATTAAATGCTTTGACAAAAAATACATAAAAAAATGTCATCTGTGGAAGCCGTAGTACTGTAAAAAGCACGACCAATCATTTTAGCCGGCCCGGCTAAAATAACTGGATGGCCTACCTGCCTGTCAGCCTTCCATCTGTGCACAAATGTATCTCGTGCCCTCATTGGTCATGTGCGCGTTCGTGTGTGTTGGAGGAGGGGCTCTTTAAGGAAGTGGCAGATTTTTTCCGGCTGTGTATTTTCAAATTCTAGCGCACTCGAGCTGGTTTCTCCAAAATTACATACCCCACCTTTAAATAAGACTTTAGTTAAATTCACAAGCTACCCTGCAGTATACAAAGTCATTAAAACTAGCTGCACCTTTACCAGATTTGAGAAGACTTTAATGCATCAATAATGATATTATTCTGAAATAGAACAATCTGCATAATGAGTACTTTTACTTTTGGTACAGTATATTTTGATGCCAATATTTTTGGACTTTTACTTGAGTAACATTTGAATTACAGGACTTTTAGTTGTAACAGAGTATTCCTACACTCTGTTACTTCTACTTTTACTCAAGTACAAGATCTGAGTTTTTCTTCCACCTCTACAAGCATTATCAATTTCATTTTTTTTATTATTCGCCACAAAATGACTAATAATGCAAAAGCTTGTAGATTTGCATAGTGGAACATCACCCTGATAATCACTGGTTATATCTAATGTCAATGCAATTATTGAATAATAGTTAATACAATTATTAGAAATAAAATGTGATAATAACAAATATAAAAACTATATTATTTTTGAAAAATGTATGGACTCTGGCGCTAAACATGAAACATTTTTTTGTTTATTATGTGTTCCCTCCACCTATAGTAATACAGGCTTTGTGCAACATGTGCATTACTACCAAAATATAATACATAGTTGTAATATAAAGCTAGCAAGGTTGAGTGTTGCATATGTATCCGTATTTGTTAACTGGAAAAATTATGACATGAAATTCTAGGTGTTTTTCTCTTTGACCATGTTGCTGTTTCCCAGGTGGGATAAGGTTTAATCATTGTGCAAGGTGCATGGAAAAATCCATGAGCGAGTAAGATAAAGAGCGGTCTGCCTATAGCTGTACAGTATATAAACCCACTGCATCTGCTCCTGTGGTGTGTAGACTCATCAGTACATAATGAAGTACTTTATTCTCCTTGCCTTGCTCGCTGCAGCCTGTAAGTTCTTGCATATTGTGTTTATAATCTTTTACATTCCATTTATTTTGTTTGTGTAATTTTAAGAAGTAAGATTTAGGCTCTTTGAATAGTTTTACACGGTTTATGTTTCAGATGCTGCTCCCATTGAGGATGACAAGATTGTTGGCGGCTACGAGTGCAGAAAGAACTCTGTGCAGTACCAGGTCTCTGAACTCTGGCTACCACTTCTGTGGAGCCTCCCTGATCTCCAGCACCTGGGTGCTGTCTGCTGCTCACTGCTACAAGTCGTAAGGGCACACATTTGATTTCAGATAAAATACTTTCTCAACATAAAACTGCTGCAAAGCTTTTTATCTAAATCCTTAAAAAGCGTAAACTACCTCAATAAGTTGTATTGTCAACTTACGTAATCCTGCCTCTCTCTGCAGCCGCGTGCAGGTGCGTCTGGGTGAGCACAACATTGCCGTCAATGAGGGCACTGAGCAATTCATCAACTCTGCCAAGGTCATCCGTCACCCCAGCTACAACAGCCGCAACCTGGACAATGACATCATGCTGATCAAGCTGAGCACCCCCGCCTCCCTGAACAGCTACGTCCGCACCGTGTCCCTGCCTTCCAGCTGTGCCGGCTCTGGGACCCGCTGCCTGATCTCTGGATGGGGCAACACCAGCGGCTCTGGAAGTCAGTAACTCACTGCAGTCACACCTGGAAGACAGTTTTGCTACATGTTTGAGTATTAACACCACATGTATTGACTTTGTTCCTCTCTAGGCAACTACCCTGATCGTCTGAGGTGCCTGGATGCCCCCATCCTGAGCGACAGCAGCTGCAGGTCCGCTTACCCTGGACAGATCACCTCCAACATGTTCTGTGCCGGATTCCTCGAGGGAGGCAAGGACTCCTGCCAGGTACGAGACACAGTCACAGTTTCCTAAAGCCAACACAGCAAACTTCAGATCAGCTGTGCTCACATGTTGTCCTTTCTCTCTGCGTGCTCTCAGGGAGACTCTGGAGGCCCCGTGGTGTGCAACGGTCAGCTGCAGGGAGTGGTGTCCTGGGGTTATGGCTGCGCTGAGAGGAACAAGCCCGGAGTGTACGCCAAGGTCTGCAACTACAACTCCTGGATTCGCAACACCATGTCCTCCAACTAAAGTCACTTCACAGCAAGGAACCTTTATCTCAGGAACTTTGACATCTGTTTTGAGAAAAATGAATGACTGAATAATAAACAAATATGAAGCTCAGTCTCTGTTGTTCCTTGTTATTTGCTTTTTGATAAATAGAATTAAAGAGAATCAGCTGGGAGTAAAATAAGTGAAATAGGGATTAACCTTAAAATGAATAAAAGATTAATGTCAAATAAATCTGAAACCCTGCTTAAATCTGGGTATCTCAATAACCAATAAAACTGGCACAAGATTAAATAATCTTTACCAAAATCAGAGACATTGTGAAATAAAATGAACAATTTCTAGATAGTGTGTCTTCCATTCTTAAATAATGTATGTATACATATATTTTACATTAACAATCTATGTATGGGTCATCACAACATCAACAAGTATAAAAATATAAGAATTGCAAAATATTTGAGACAATAAATGCTTTCCCCTTTAAAAACGAAATCATGTTCTTGACATGAATACAGTATTTATATACATATATTATCTTGCTTATGATTTTTGATCGATAAGTTCACATCTTACATAAAGTGTACGTGACTGGGGGTGGGACTAGAGCTCACTTTATCGATATGTTGACTCTCGTCTTCCAGATGTCTCTTCTCAGACATTACACAACAACATAAGTCAACACGGACTGCCACTTCCTGGATTCACAATACCTGCAGCTCAATGGTTTGTTACACAGATGGAACATGGGTTTTAAAATACCAACAATATTTCACAGAGACACCGTGTACACATTGTGAAGTTAAGTTGTGTGTAATAAATATATTTTCCATAATATTTGTTTGATGTCTCTGTTTCTTTTCCATGATTACTAAGCGTTGAGATCTAAAGTGTGTTAAAAAGGTATAATATACTAATGCATTAACTTGGCATATGTCTGAATAGTAGGGTGGTTGTATTACTCAAGTACTCATTAACAATTTCAATACAACAAGCCACTAGGCTCTATACTAAACCTGAGCTGGAGTTTCAAATGAAGTGTCAAACACAAAGCTTAAATAATTGAGATAAAACTAAACATAATGGTAATATTTAAACACAAAGGCATATTGCCCCTTTGTTGCCAGGTATTTGTAATTTGCATTTAAATTTAAACAATACCCTGGTAAAAAAATATAGTTTGGGATGTTATTCACTACACGTGTCTATCCATATAATTAGTAAAATAGAGGAAAAAAAGAATGCCATTGAATCCAAAAGTTTTTTTTTTTCCAATGTACTGTTTATGTTAAAAGACTGGCCAAAAACCTCAGTTTCAAAAAATGTAGAAGTGCATTTTGAGTTAAATTTGGTATTTAATCCATTCTAATTATAGAAACTGTTTAGTAATGCATTGAAATAATTGATTATGATACATACAGATTATTTCCTTATGTGTTTGGCAGATGCAACTCAAATTGTACGCAACGTCCCACTCAGTTTTAATAAAGGGGAAATTCAATCAAAGAAGCTTCTTGTAAACTCAAATATCAGCTTTTAAAACACAATCATTTTCGTAAATACGTATCCCAAGGTAAAGAACCTTTTGTGTTATTTTGAAATTGTAATTTTGATTTAATCTGCTGCAAACTATCAAAGGCTCTTCTGGATCTCTATATTCATATTAAACCATACACCCCTTGCATTGAATTCATGGTACTTATATAACCTAAAATACCAAAGGCAATTGACACACATTTCTTTGAAAGCTATTTCTTTGAATAGGGGACAACTTGTGCCTGACCATGGTTTATGAAAAAAAACAGAGCAAGAAGCATACATTTGAAATGAAATACATGTCTGCTTTGAATACCAATAAAATCAATTCTGTTGCTGAAATAAATGTCTAGGTATATACATGAAATCAGGCACATTGGCTTTGAGGGTTTATACATACGCTTGTGCTTGGAGTGTAGGTGGAACTAAAACTCTCGTCCTCAATATGCTGGCTCTTGTCTTCCAGATGGGCTTTCACACACCAGAGATAAAGAAAATACGTGTCATTGGTCAATACGATTGCATAGCGGGTTTAAAAGGGCCTGCAGTGAACCTGAGCTCACACACCGACATCATCATGAAGGCTTTCATTCTTCTGGCCCTGTTCGCAGTGGCATGTAAGTATGAAGACTAAAATCATGTTGAAGTGATTTCAAACATTTTTCACAGTATGACTATGGAGTTATTTCCCTTCAAGATATCTTAAAGTCTGCTTAATTCTCCACCAGATGCTGCTCCCATTGAGGATGACAAGATTGTTGGCGGCTACGAGTGCAGAAAGAACTCTGTGCAGTACCAGGTCTCTCTGAACTCTGGCTACCACTTCTGTGGAGCCTCCCTGATCTCCAGCACCTGGGTGCTGTCTGCTGCTCACTGCTACAAGTCGTAAGTACACACATTTGAAAAAGGATTGCATAACTTTACAATAGAAAGCATACATTCCTCTTTATATTCAACTGTTCATTTGTACATGTGTTTATCCCATATATTTCTTAATGTATGGGATAAACTATTCTTATTTCCCTATGTATTACATTATTGTTGGTTTATGCTAATTTATTTTATATGAACTCAAGTTTCTTAATCCTGCAACTTACATGGACCCATTTTATTGCACTCTTTTATGTCTTTTACTTTGATGTTATGTAATGTGTATCATAGGTTGTTGGAGGAACCTTAGACTTAAGATTTACATTGCCAAACTTACGCTGTAGCTATTTTGCAACATATTTAAACCTTTGAATTGTAATCATTAAAGGTGCAATGTCACATTACTTACATGCCTTTGAACCCTGCATCTCTGCAGCCGCGTGCAGGTGCGTCTGGGTGAGCACAACATTGCCGTCAATGAGGGCACTGAGCAGTTCATCAACTCTGCCAAGGTCATCCGTCACCCCAGCTACAACAGCCGCAACCTGGACAATGACATCATGCTGATCAAGCTGAGCACCCCCGCCTCCCTGAACAGCTACGTCCGCACCGTGTCCCTGCCTTCCAGCTGTGCCGGCTCTGGGACCCGCTGCCTGATCTCTGGATGGGGCGACACCAGCGGCTCTGGAAGTCAGTAACTCACTGCAGTCACACCTGGAAGACAGTTTTGCTACATGTTTGAGTATTAACACCACATGTATTGACTTTGTTCCTCTCTAGGCAACTACCCTGATCGTCTGAGGTGCCTGGATGCCCCCATCCTGAGCGACAGCAGCTGCAGGTCTGCCTACCCTGGACAGATCACCTCCAACATGTTCTGTGCCGGATTCCTCGAGGGAGGCAAGGACTCCTGCCAGGTACGAGACAGTCACAGTTTCCTAAAGCCAACACAACACACTTCAGATCAGCTGTGCTCACATGTTGTCCTTTCTCTCTGCGTGCTCTCAGGGAGACTCTGGAGGCCCCGTGGTGTGCAACGGTCAGCTGCAGGGAGTGGTGTCCTGGGGTTATGGCTGCGCTGAGAGGAACAAGCCCGGAGTGTACGCCAAGGTCTGCAACTACAACTCCTGGATTCGCAACACCATGTCCTCCAACTAAAGTCACTTCACAGTCATTTATTGTAAATCAGAAAGCTGTATATCCCTTTAATAAATAAACATAACAACAATTATTCTTCTACTTGATTTCTTGGCAGACGTATACATATTCTGCTCAAACTCATTACTTAAAATGTTGCCGAAACAAATTGTCTTGATTGTTAAAAAACGTACAGATCTTTAGACTACAGGTAATAAATATAACTGATATTTGAGCCTTGCTATAACCCTCTTATCTAATATCTCTGAATTTCAGGATCATATGGAAGTCTTATTTTATAAAGCGTTCAACATTTGGACCCAAGTTTGACAGACATGATCACATAGAGATACAAAAATGACCTTTATTAGTTTTAAGACTAACTATAGCATACAACCATATACACGGAGTATCTTGGAAACACATTTTGAACAGATTTTCATGATTATACCAAAATCAAACCTGACATTCAAGCAGGAACATATATTTTTTCAAAGGCAGTACAAAAATATGGATGTTCAACAACAATTCCTGTTGCAGGTGTCAAATGTGTGTTTTTGAGTAAATATTTTTTGAATATTGAGCAGAACTTCATTTCAGCTTTCATTATATTACAAGTCCATAATGGAGAAAACTCCTACGTCAATTTGATAAGGAAAAATGTGTGTGAGAGTTAAACGGATATATTCACTTTCAATGTTAATACATTATGCTAAGAGGTGTCCCTGTTGGAGAACAGAACAAAACAAATGTACATCAATGTCTCTGAACATTTTTTGATTTTGATTTGAGTCAAGAAAAGACCGGTATGATCTGAAATAAACCCTTTTGACATGTTTTTTTTATCTGCATTGTTTTAGTGTTGGACAGACATTTAATTATATAAACTAAATAAGGCTCATAAGTTCTTTCTCAAGTGTCCAAAAATAAAACAAAAAGTGTCCCTAATATTTTGTACATTCAGTATATTTCAGAATCTGTAAACAGGTTGAATACGTGATCGTAAACTAATCTTCGATTTTGCTGCATTATATTTCCCATAACCTTACCATGTGGGTAAATGACAATCTTTTCTGATCTAGGACAAAAGAGGCCCCTGTTAAACAATGTATTAAAAAAAGTATAAACACACACACGGTGCATTGTGTCTCTGTTTAGGTTATTACAGCTGGCCTCTAGCATGCTGCAAATAATGGTGATAGAGGTCTGAAATGGCAGGATATGCATTACTGCACACAGCACACTTAATACCATCTGCAGACCCTTCATGTGATGTGCTGGCATTTTGGCTTACATGTATTTTCACAGTTTTCAAAGGAGTAATTGGTTTCCCAAGTGCATTTTCATCTATTCTGTCCCAACTGGTTTCTCTGTCTTGGATACAATGTGTGCTACTCTGTTGCTGGGTACTCTTACCCAAATCCAGATGCTTACTTTGGATCGAGGAAGTCATTGGCGCTAGAGGAAACTCTTGAGTTACTGGACATTGGGATACAGGGCCAAGAAAAGAGTTGTTTAATTCAGGATCTGGGCTTAATGTAGCTTCGCGGTTGCTCTTGGTGAACTGTGTAGTGCTATCATCTATGATTAAATCAAAATCAGAGTCCTTTTGCATTGAGTTATGGCAAATCTGGTGACTGAACAGCAAATCTAGAGTCTTAAAGCTGCACCTGCACTCATCACATTCATAAGGCCGAAACGTTTTTTTGGGCCTGAACGGAACCCACTGCACCTCTGCGTGTTCCCTCATGTGTTTTTTGTATGTTCCCACAAACCGAAAACCTTTCCCGCACTGGGGACAAGTAAAACGGCCGCGTCTCTGTCGGTGGATTCTCTGATGAAGCCAAAGTTTATTCCAGTTTTCTAGAGTCTTGCCGCAGCAGGAGCAGGTGTAACTTTGACCCGGGCCATGGGTGAGCACGTGGGCTCGGAGTCGGCCCATGTGTCTGAACAGCCGCCCGCAGCTTGGACAAAAATATTTCCTGGGGTCTGAGCCGTTATCAAGTTTATTTAACTTTGACACAAAGTGTGAGAGTTGATGAGCCGGTACGACTGTCGACTGGAAACATTTTTTTACTTTAGCAAGGTGTTTCTTGGGGCTGGCGGCCGATGTTTTTTTGAGTGTTTCACAATTTCCAGCAGTGAGTGGAGAAGCTGAATTGTGTCCTGCTGCACACCTTAGTGCAGGCACCTTGTACTGAATTAATGACATTGTTTCTTCTGCTTTTACCTCGAAGCTGGAGGTGTTATTTTTCTCTCCTCTGCAGTGACTGCGATGGGCGTTAAATCCAGACAGCACACCAAACAGCTTGTCGCAATACAAGCAGCGATACAGCTTTGCGCCGGTGTGTTCTCTCATATGGCTGTTGAACTCCTGCAGATGGGCAAAAATATTCTTGCAGATGTGGCACGTGTACGTTAGTGAAGACTTTAAACGTCTGTCGGGTTGTGATTCGTCACTGCTTTCCGAGGGTCTGCAGGTGTGATTTTTTGCGTTGCTGTAATGAGTGAATGATTTCTCACAGCGGGTACAGTTGTAACGCTTCACAGACCAGTGTGTCAGCTCATGAACTCGGAGGAAATACGCCTGACCGAAAGCTTTGCCACATATGTCACATTTATAAGGCTTCTCTCCAGTGTGGGCCCGCACATGTCTGATGAGGGCAGACTGAAACGGGAATGTTTTACCACAGTACTGGCACTCTTTTTTCTCTTTCTCTTCGGGGGAAACGTGTCTCTGACACTCCTGACTATTTTCCTGGTGGTTCCCTCTGCTGCTTCTTTCAGATCTGGTGTCCTCAAAGTCGTGGTTGTGTGCATGCTCTCTCATATGAGCGGCATACTCCGAGCAAGAGAATTTGATCTTGCAAAATGGACATTTTTTATATATGTTGCTCTTATTGTGCGTCTTGAGATGAAGATTTAAGTTGGAATTTTTGCTAAAACCTTTTCCACATTCAGAGCATTTGAAAGGTCGTTCTCCTGTATGAATGCGTTGATGGATGACGAACTGAGAATGAAATTTAAATGTTTGCTCACAGTAACCACATTTCATCAAAATTTTCCCTCCTTTTTTAATGTAGCTGACATTTGAGTTGGCGCCCTTGGTGTCATCACTTCCTGTTTGGCCCTGTACAAGCGATTCTCTCTGCAACAAAACATTACCCATTCTCTTCCTTCTCTTGCCGCCTCTCCTGCGCCTGAAATAGCAGTTTGGACTCTCAGCTGTGGTGCTGGCATTGCAATGTAAAGATTCAAGACTATTTGACATAGGATTTAAAGGATCCAGCTCAATTTCAATTTTCTCAGCTTTCACAGCAGGGGGCACACTTACAGGTTTAGGTATTTGAGAGTTTGTTATGGCTACTGTTTTCTGTAAGGCTTCAATATTTTGTGATTCAAATGTGCTTTTGGATTGTAATTCCTCCCTGTCATTCATGTTTCCTGAAGTTGGGCCTACCACGTTCAAACGCTTTGAAGGAATAACTTCAGGCTCTGTCTGCTGCTCTCCTCCAGACTGCAGGGAGAGGTGACAGGTCCTCTCGTCTGTACCGGCCTCTTGCTTGTCTGTGTTAATTCCCACCTGCTTATCTGTCTCAGCCCCCTCCCCACAGCCTGTGTGTTTGCTCAACAGTGCGCAGGCCTCCTGGGAAACATCCAGTCTGGACACTTTTGCTGGAACCTGCTGATCAGCCTGTTTAGCTCTTCTTCTCATAAAACCTTGAAAGTTCAATATGTTACTATTGTGCTCGAGGTCTTCCTTGCTATCACAATCAGGCTTTCCATCCTGTGTTGAAGGGTGTTGATCAGCTTGACTCCTCAGTGTCCGTGCAGCGCGGCTTACATTATAAGCATCAGCCGAAGCAACAGGAAAACTAGCAGCACCAGTCTTAGCAACCATAGCGTTATAAGCTGAGATTTCTGTTTTTCGTGGCCTTCCTCTTTTTCTTTTTGGCAGCACAAGGACACAGCGAGGAGCCCCGTCTATCGCGTTAGGCACATCCTTACTGTTGTAGTTCTCTAAACATGTTGGCAGAGGTATTGTCGTGCTGATCTCCTTATGTTGAACTGCATCAAAACCAGCAGAATCTGGGTATTTATTGTCTTTAGTCAACAATGACTTTATTTTCCGCGGGCGCCCACGTTTCCTGTGTGTCTCCACATGCTGCCCAAGACGGTCCGTTGTAGAGCTGCACACATTTGCAGATGTCATCTGAGACTTTGCATCCATCCCTACCTGCGGCAATATGTGTCCACTGTGTTGATTAAGTGTTCCGCCTGCTGTTTCAAAGTTAACACGGCCGTCAGTCTCCACGAACCCCGATGAGTGGGATTCAGATGCAGGGTGATTCAGTTCCTCTCCCCACCTGGAGTCCAGGTCTTCCTCACTGCATCTCTCATCTTCAGGCATCTTTGGAAGAAGAAAAAATGTCATTAGTCACAAATGTTATGTATTGTTGCGTAAGTATTTTCTAATAGTATAAAGTAAAAGGCATGCATACATTGGTATGAACCCAAATTATATATTTTTTTATAATGTTCAAGTGTATTTGTATGCATTTAAAACTAAAACAGTAAAGTGTACGATAGAAGATCACATGCCAGTGAAAAATAATAAAACATTTCCCGTTTCAGTATTTAAAGTCCTTAAATAAGAGTTTGGGAGATGTTATACAGACAATGCATCCATATCACATGAGCAGGTTACTCCAGAAATGGTGCTGTATACGCAGCAGACAGCTCTCTCAATAACTACCTGCTTGCAGTCCGAAGCGTTATGAATGGTCTGGTGAGGATGCGATGCGGCAGGAGCTAACTGATCGACTGGATTTTGGTCACTGCTTCCTCTGCTGAAGGACATTTTACTCCCCATGTCAAAGGTCTGTGAATAAAAAAATGACAAGAAGAATGTAACAGTAAAACAGTAACACATACAGTATTTTTACAAATGTGTAAACACTGCATGCTCTGCCTATTTGTCACTTTAACTTAAAAGTGACTATCTGCATTACAATTAACCCAGAGAGAAGCCTGCAAAGCAGTCACTGGACATCTATAACTTGACTGGGCAGATTGATGCTCCGTTGACACACATTGGTTTTGTCAGAATTCCTACAAAATACACCTTTTAGTGGCTGCCTGTTAAAAACCTGTGCAGAAAGATAGGCACGTAGTTGATTTGTGATTTATTTTATAGCAGACTGTGTTGGTAAAGATGTACCTAGCTTTCCAAACCTGTGGTAGAAAGTAACTCCACACATGAAGTCAAGTACTCTAGTACTTCCACTTCAGGTTATTTATAGATTTACAAGCATAATAATCCGAAATAAATATTGTATTTGCCACCACTACTTTCACATGCGTAAACAGTAAGCATATTGACATTTTCATAAAAATACATGGATATTTTATAAATTATGACTTTTTGTTACAGAATAATCTGCCCAACTGTTAGACAAAGGGAGCTCCGTCACCACCAGCTACAATATTAAAATCCTGCTTGTACAATAAGGCACAAGACAGTGCTGTTCCAAACAATACTTTAACTTTTGGAACATTTAGCTGATGTTCGTTTTACTTTTCCCTCACTAAAAATGTTTATGCAGGGGATTCACTTGTGAAGCAGTTTGACTTCGCATTACTACTTCTTGTATACAAGTATTGCATAATACTTTCCCCATCTCTATTTATAACGAGCTATGCATTATAGACTTTCAAGGATAGATTGTACGCTTTGAAGCTTCTGAACTTGGGGAAAATGCCAACACTCAGATATGGTGTTGAGGTTTGTAAAGCTCAAGTATGAATATAACAGATAATGCAAAACAAATCTACCTTAGTTTGAGTAGACAGACAGTGGTTTCTAGAGTCGGCCCGCCTTACATTGCAGACATATTTTATATAATGGAGTCTTTCTGATGCACTGATCAATGGCCTTTGTTTGTAATTATTAGCACTAATCACACAGAAAACCACTCAGACGTAACCGTGTCACTGAACATGCATATTAAACACACACAACCAAACTGTTAGCTTCAGCATCAGGCTACCAGTTATCATTCAAAGCTATCAGCAGCATGACTAATAACAATGTAGGCCTTATCTTTTGATAGGCCACATTGCTATCTCTGGTTAGGCTATACGTACCTTACCGTTAACGACACTGTCATCTCACACAACTTTGAGGCTAATAACGTAGGCTAATTTCTGCACAGTGGTTATTTATCGTGATGGGTGTTAGTAAACACAAAGAGCTTGCCTGAGTGGGGAGTCAGCACTGGTCTCTGCGTAGCCATTCACTGACCGCTGCAACGCCAGCTAGCACTGGCTAGCTAAATGCTAACATTTGGTTGGTCGTTTCAAGGCAGTTTGGCCCTTTTTACACTCATGCATTGGTCTGGCAGCTGGTCTGTAAACGTGGACCTTGCTTTCTCTTCTGTTCAAAGCTGTTTCCAGCTGTGAGCTGCTCGATATCCCCGCACAAAGCAACCCGAAAAATGTCAATCACAGAGAGCGCCGACAGGGTGGATGCTTCAGACGGTGTGGGAAATGTGGGAATTATGAGACGTTGTGCTTTAGAAGTAAAAGCAGTGAAATACTATTGTTATGCGAGATATAAGGTTTAAGGAAGCTGGAAAGTGAAACACCACCATCATTCGTTTTGCAAATAGTTAAACTAATAATAATGTATAGGACAGCCTTTTCAGTGAGACATCTGCAAAAATAGCACCTTTATGTCTTGTTTTCGCTTTGAAATGGCTCCCTCTGCTGGGTACTGACAATAGACCATGAAAGCATCACTAATACATAGGGCTTCAGAATAAAATTGCAAGAAATAATAAATGAAGCAACAAATGAAATAATTAAGATAACAGAAATTGTCAAATCAATATAATTGCGCTAGGCTGTGGAGGAGAGTCAGTTTAAATTACCAATCAATCACTCCACCACATTTTCCAGGGATTAAAAGTCAGTCATTTGTTTTTACGGTTTATGAATGAGAAAACATTGGATATTATAACATGCTGCATTATCCTATGATGAAAACACTCAGTTCGAAAATACAGTTTAATACAACATATACCTTTCAAAGTCTGACAAAGGTGGTAGGAACACATATTTCCTCTATTGCGTTCCAATTCCCACAGCATCTCAACACATTCTGATCATACTAAAAATATATTGAAGAATAAAAACGTAATAGATATCCTGGTTATCCCACCAACACTGGGTAAGCCATGTACATACATTTTCAGAATTTTATGATAAACCTTTTCTATTACATTTTCAGGGGCACTGATTGTTTACAGTTCTGGCAAAAGAAACCCAGCTTTATTAAGATACATTAATATTGTCACCTTGTAATTCTTTAAAATCATGGAGAAACCCAGAGAGAGTAGTGTTCCTGTGCAATTAACCTCAATAACTATATTTTGTTTTAACAGGACTGACTTTATGCACTTGGTCCATAAATGTGACATGCAAATTGGAGTTACATTTCAAATTTTGTCAAGTTGTGATAGGAACAGATGAGGTTACTTGGTATATCATCTCAGCAGGTTTGTCTGGTCCGCTTTCAACTATGAAACAATCATCGTCCATATCGCCTCCTGTTTCCCCATCTACAGGAGCTGCCCCTTGCCCTTTGTTCAGACTACCAGACATGACTTGGTTTGTCTTTATGTTACCATAAGCTGAAACCCCAGGTTTTCTCTCCCCATTCATCAAAACCGGAATTGGGCGTGTCAATGGTGCCACCCTCTTTAGTCTGTATTGTTTGCCATCTCGCACGTGCTGTGCCATAAACTCCTTTGCTCTGGCACACTTGTGCCTCTGTAGCAGCTGAGCAGATTCAAAGGGAAGATGACAGACTCGACATGGAAAACCATTTGATGCAGAGGATGTCTGCATTGGATAGTTTGATACACCTGAAGCAGACTGTGTGGGTGTCTTCAGCTGCACGAAGTGAGGGACAGGAAGCCCTCGACTGCCGTTATTGGATGCCCTGGGATGAGGATTCTTCGATAGTAGAGGGGAAGTGAGATAAGGACTGAAGGAGCTGGGACCCTTTGCTATCAGGCGCGGCAAACATTAAGCCCCTGATTGCTTTTAATGTGTGCACTGATTTTCAGTTTTTTCAGCTGCAGGGTGGAAATCCCAGCTCGACTGCCTTTCCTTGCAGCAGTGGGACTTTGACTTTTCAGCTGTTGAGAGGAAGTGGCCCAAGGCCCCTCAACCCTTGGAGTACTGCCTGTACTGGCAACGATTGGCTTCTTGAAATTTAGCGGTGTAGCAGTGATGAGTCTGGATTTGGTGGTATTGTTGGGTGCCTTACAAAAGTGAAAGCGGGGTACTACTTTCTTGCTGGAGAGGAGCAACCCACATCCTATACAGCCAGATATTTTATCTGTTACATGAGAGCTGTGGTGGGATATGAGGGAGGTTTTTCTCTCAAAACAATGCCCACATTTAGCACATGTGTAAGGTTGTGTCTTGTTAAATTTGCGCAGTGTTTGCAAAATCACGACAGGTTGGTAAAGTGACCAAAGATCTACAGTTGGTGCACCTACACCTGCAAAAATGTTCTGCATGTCTTTCTCACTGGGTTTAATGAGCACAGGTGTTTGTGACAGAGAGCTGTTCAGCGGAGGCACTTGTGAAATCTGCGCAGACTGCATGGGAACTTGTGGCATTAGAGCTGATGTCATGGGTCCTTTCAGCAAAGGTGTCCCCAGAAGAGACACTGATGGCACATTGTTTAGTTTAGGCACCTTCCAGACAACCTCACCAGTCTGTAGTCTTTTCAGCTGCTGCTCCTCTTCTATACGCTTCTCAATTCTGCGCTTCTGTATTGTTCCATGATCAAGGACTTGGTGACCTGGCTCATGTGTGGTGCTGTGGTCCAGCACGTCATTGTATTCAGCAAACTCAGTGCCACATGAGCAGATATGACTTGCAGCAGAACAAAAGTGTTCCTCCAGGCATTTCCGATTTGCAAATATCTGCTCACAGCTGAAGCAAAACCGCCCGGCATTCATTAAGTCTCTGCCCAGGTCATCCTCCAGGATATTTTGCAGTTTTGACTTTCGCCTCTCCATCATCAGGTTAGGTATGGAAGTCTTCACTGCTGGTGTGGAGCCCTGGAGCACCTTTGCTGTTGGAGACAAGTGTTGGAATCATTGCAATCATAAACATATCCAATATAATAAAAACCGTTGTACCTCACCACGATGACTGATGCTATCTGAATCAGTAGCTAGTTATGCTAACGGCTATATACAACTGGATGCTAAGCTTAGGAGACAGCTGTAATATTAAAAATACACTTTCATATACCCATGAACATTTGCTCGTTTCAGACAGAAAGACAAAACTTTTGGGAGTGTCAAATAAACTCGTTATTTGGTCATCTCTATAGTTCTATCAAACAGCCCAAATATTGTGGAATGCAAACATAGTCTTCCATATATCCAATTAAGTTGAAATACCTGCTTTGATATACTACTTCATAGTTAGGGAAATACGTTATTTAGTCTTGTTTTACATTTCTTCTGAATGTTATTTTGTTGTACGCGCCATTGCCTTGGGAAAAATCTACCATGCTAACGTTAGCTTCAACTAGCTTACAATAACGAGAGCTTACCATCACATTAAAGTGTATCCGTGTTAATATCCTGGCCTATCCCTGCGACAAAAAAAACATTCAATATGTCGATTGTAGTTTTGAAAGTCAGTGAACATCAGACTGACCTGTCGGTGTTTTATCTAGTCGGTTGCAGTTAGCCCATTAGCCACACCAAAACCAAAGAAGAAATACCTCCACTTCTTCTACTGATGGCGCGCTTCGACAGCAGGAAGTGCGGGGTTTGCATCGTTATACTGACACCTATCGTCTGGAGGCTTGACTTCTGTATGTATAATGAGTGTTTTTAGCTTTAAATACAGTCTATGGCTCTTGTCTTTATTACAGAGAAGAATAAAGACCATTAACATGAAGTTTCTGCTCAGTCTGCTGATATGGACTGTGTCATTCACAGGGTTGGGTCAGATTAGGCCTACTTTCAAATGTCATTCAAACAATTTTATAATATTGGATATGCGACCATTGTAACAACCATAAAAAGGGATACAAAACGTTATTTTAAATAATATTATAATACACATAGGTACTGAATAAAAGTACATAAAGATGTGATTACTACTAACTAAACTGAACTTGTTTTTGAGTGGATTATTTCAAAATCTAACAATTCAAATATTGCCTATTTTTTTCCTTCTTTTTATACAAAAGATGAATACGGACACCATCATTTCAGTCCCACAAATATTCCATATACAAAGACATTATTTTTCCTTCCAAATCATTTCAATGCATTTTATCTTTTATTTTGTTCAGATGTATGCTGGGCTGACAATTTTTTATTTCGGAAATCTGATTAAGTTATCCCAAGTACAAGAAGTCCATTACTTACCGACCCTGGAAACAGTTAAAGGCTCCTGAACAAAAGAGCAATAGGGCCAGTCCTTTAGAGAAGTACCAGGGCTATAACAGTTTATATTAAAATAAATATGATTGTGCAAAGTTCATAAATAAACAGGACTGGGGAGTCTCATAGCATTCAAATCATAGTAGAAAGTCAGAGGTCTAGATTTAAGTTTTCTTTGAACCAACATTTTGATTTGCTTCAATTTGATCTATTTTAGCTCAAATGTATTACCTTCTACAACTATTTAACAGAAATTAAAGAAAAAAAGGAGATCAGGGGTCATGCCGGTTTGTTGATTGTAAAGTAATACTAGTAGTAGTTTTTCTACAGTCAGCATAGTTTATTAAATGTTGTTTTCCTTAACCAAAGTATATTCATTAGGCAGTGATTATCATTTTTAGTGTCCCATTTCAGAGCTCTAGATGGATTCTATAAAAGTATTATGTCAAATGTAACAAATATTTAAGAATTTAGTTTAATACAAACCTTGTTTGGAAGCAAATTCCAACCTCAAGACACAAACACAAATCTGATTCAGAAAACAACAATTAGAAGGCCTCTGTAAATATGGAATAAATGACCATTCACTTCAATCAACACATCAAAATATGTTTTTATTAGCCAGTTATTACTCCAAGACTAAGGTAATGAGAACTTTTCTTTAAACCTGACTTTTGTTCAAATACAATGGTAACCTGCTAGGATAAAATTGCGATAGAGCTTAGTTAATGGACTGAAGTACAGACTCTAAATGAATTAAAAGAACTAACATTTGCAAAGACGGACCTCAAAACAAGGGCTCATTATCAGGTAAGGATGTATGAGCCACCTTAAGGATCTCACCCTGTCAGTTGTTGCTATGTTTTAAATATACCTACCCCTAAGCATTCCTAAACAAGCAGAAACAAGTTTAAACAGAGAAAAACCTGGAGCTTTTGGGAGCACCACGTTTTGGGCTGCTCGCTTTGCCCAACTATTAACGTACCCTGACTAAGACTATTTCAGTGATGAGTTTGTTTACTGCCCATACATAATGTGGAGGCATATACATATATACAATTCTATCCATTGCTTGCTTTGAAGAGTCTAAGATAATATCCCATATTGCAAACAATTATAAAACGTACATGTTTCACTTACTAGGATGTTTATTAAACCAGGAACAACAATGAGCTACATCACTAACTCTGTGGTAAACGTTTGATTATTTACAGGCCAAGGAGGTTATGTAATAAATTGATTAACTAAATCTAACTATTTACAGCATACCACAGCATCGTCTTTTTAACAATGTCAAGCTTCAATAACACTGTAACATGGGCAGTAGATAACAAAAACACCTTTTGGCACATATGGAAAAATACAACAATTGAAAAATGTGGTCTGTTTTGAATGCACCCCTCACATGTCTACTTAGAAACTAAAATGTGATTAGGAAGTCAGCTGTTGCTTTTTGGGTGTGGTGTCCCCAGCCATGATGCGATGGATCCTCCTGCGGTGGTTTTTGAGTGATTTCAAGTTTGTGTAGGTACCCTGACAGACATCACAGCGATATGATTCAGACTGTTTGGATTCAGACGGCTTGTGAGTAAGCAGGTGTCTCTGCAATCCGTCCACAGTGCCAAACCAGCGAAGACAAACAGGGCAACGCACAGGCTTGATGGCAGGCTTGCAAGCACCACTCCTCTGGTGAAACATAAGACTGGTTGTGTTCGGGAAGTCAGAGTTGCATTTTGAACATTGGAACGTTTTGGGTGGGTTTGCGGCATTGGTAGCACGCACACCTTTGCAGCGGTTCCAGGATACGTGTCGCCGAAGGGAACAGCGAGAGGAAAAGGTGTTCCCACATCGGGTGCACACAATGCGCGGCTGCTTCTTTGATTGATTTGGAAGCTGCAGCGGGCGTGGCTGCTTCTGAGGGGGCTGATGCACTGGCCGAGGTGCTGGCTTCTGCTGGGGAGGAGGCTTCTGCTGAGGAGGAGGCTTCTGCTGAGGCGGCAGCTGCTGAAAACGAAGCAATAATGGTTGTGATCGTTGTGGTTTTAGTGCCTTCAGCAGCTGGTGATGAGGATGCATATGGATCTGAAGGTGAACTTCGTAGTCTGCCCAGGAATTGACAGTCTCTCCACAAGTCGGACATGTGTAGGATTCCTGTGCATGTTTCTGCAGATGCACCAAGAGAAGCCTAGGAGATGTAAATCCCACCCCGCACTCACACGTCACCCTTCTTGGAAGAACGGAGGGCAGTGACATGATGCCCCAGTTTCCTTCATCATCCTCCTCTGTTGCATTGCCTGACATACTCTGCTGCACAGTCCCTCTACCCACCTGTCCTCCGCCTGGGATTTTTTGTTGCAAATGACATTTCTTACTGTGAACCATCATGTTATCTTTGCGGTTAAATTCCTTCCCACATACAAAACAAGCAAACATTGGTTTCATATTGTTTGCAGCTAGGGAACTGGCACCATGACTTCCACTTTGTGCTACAGTGCCAGATCCACGTGGCCTAAATCCACACAGCTGTAGATGGCGCCTCAAAGTCGATTGCCGACTGTAGGTTTTCTGACATCGGTTACAAGGGTAACGTTTTATACCATCTCTGACAAAATAGCGCAGCGACGTCCCTTGATGTTCGCCTGTCACAGCAGTATTCACCTCTCCATCAGTATCAGTTTTCTCTGTAGAGTTAAGCACCTCCATTTCATCATCCAAGGGCATTGTCCACTCCCCTTCATCACCATCTTCCATTTCATTTGCTGCATCCAGCTGCTGTTTTCTTCTCCTTGCTTGTGCTGTTCCTTTGTGGTAGATTTGGGGGGAAATGGTAAGAAGCGTTTTGCTGGATGAACCCAGGCCAACTGAGAAACTGCAGACTGCTCCGAATCAGGAGAGGTCACCTCGACCTTGATACGACCAGTAAGTTCAGTTCCCACGGCAACACTCTTGGAGAGTTGAGTCCTAGCGAAAGAGAAGGGTTTTTTCTGCATAAAGGGGGCTGACGTTGGTCCCTGGCATTTATGCATTTTGAGGTTCCACATCCGAGCGTAGTTGTGCTTGCACACTGGACAAAAGAATGTTTTTTTTGAATTGTTCGCTATGGAATGGAACTATTCTTTTGGCAAATGGTAAGTTCTTTTTAAGAGAGCTTGATGGTTGTGTGGTGTTGTTTCCTGAACGAGGGCATACATGATTATCAGGTAAAGGGAGCCGCCCAATGATCAGCTGTTTGCAGCGACGGCAACATTTAATCCTCTCTTTTTTGTGCAAGAAATGATGCTCTGCAAGTTTGTCCACGTCTTGAAAGACCCTTCGACAGCGGCCACATTGATATCTCCCATATGTGCCATTACTGCCAGGATCCATGAGCTTTTGGCGGGTTTCAAGAACCACTACGGGGGATAAAGTCTTAGTTAGAGAGACAACCTTCTTTTTACTGGATTCAAGAATTCTGCTGATGGATGGAGCTTTTGTCTTTATACCGGGTTTTGCAAGCAGCCGCCTCAACTGTAAAATTGAAAGATTGTTGATTGGGGGCTCTTCAGTTTTAGCTTCTGTTGTTATATCAACGGGGACCACTTCTTGTTTGGGGGTAACGGTGTTATCGTTTTCATTCTCAGACAGTGGCTGTGGCGAGTGCTTCATGTATGCTGTTGCGAGCATCTTCATTAAAGCGTTATTTTTAGGCAAGAACTCACCCTTTATGCTGCTGGGAACAGAATGTGTTTGGTCCTGCACATGCATGTCCTCTACAGTCTGTGGTATGAGCTCTGCTGGGCCTGACATTTTCTCAAGTTGTTTCTCACCTTCATCTTGAGAAGGTGTACTTTGGCCTTGAGGAGTGGTTACTATGGCAATGCCATCCTCCAGGCTTACATTTGCTTTATGTTCTGTTAACGTGGGTAGTTCAACATCTGGATACCTTGAGGTAGAGGGGAGACTAAGGGCCAAATCTGGCTGTGTTTCTTCTGGTACATGCAGGGAGGGTAAATCTTTATCGAATGCTATTTTACTAGAGCCAGCACTATTACAATTCGGAGGTGGCAGTAGATGGATTTCAGGGATATGTGACTGCTTATGTTCCAGCATTAGACTGAAGTCCTGAAACTCTTCTCCACAATCACAAATATAACAAAAAGGTGAAGGGCACTCAGGCAAGAGTGGACCGGGTTGCTCACTGGATGAGTTCATACTTCCAAACAGTGTTTCAGGAGGGCTGACATTAAGTTGTGGCTGGGAAGAGACCTTGGGGAGTACACTAGCATGTGTTGCTTGATGTACGAGCAAAGAGGCCAATCCAGGGAAGGTGGCTGAACATGCCACACAACGATACATCTTGGGGGTTGAAGTACTTCCCTGTAGACCAAGCATCATGGAAGCCAAACAGTCAAGGCAATCCAGGTGGTGCGGTCATGAAAGGACGTCTCCTGTAAATCACACACAAAAACATACACAATTAGTAAATTACGCCAGCTCCCGCTAGTGGTACGCGGAGGAATCTGACATATAAAAAAATATATATATTTTTTTTAATTTTATTTTATTTAACCTTTACACATAACACAGAAATATAAAATACAGAAAACACAACTAACATTTGCACATTTGGGACAGTAAGGTACACTACTTATTACTGCAAGAGCAGCTGGTGGTAAGGACCTCAGACAACTTCAATTTAAAACAGGCTATAGGGACAAGTGCCATCAGTTTGAGGCTTGATTGAATAACATTAATTAAAAAATAAAAAGAGAGAGAGAGAGAGTGTAAAAAGGTTGAGAACCACTGGTCTAGGCTATATAATATGTACTAGGCCAGGGATGGGCAACTTGGATGGTGGTGGGGGCCACATAATTGATGTACTGGCCACCAGGGGGCCGCAGATTCACTTGGAACACACACACACACAAATTCCATGTATTGTATGTAATCATTAACAAATATACTAAGTCTGACATCTTCATTGACATTTTACAATCTTTCAGGGAACATCCTCTAAGCTCACTAAACAAATATCAGTTCACAGAAATGTTATTTAATGTTCACAAGTGGCATGTTTGTATTGAACAGGTTATTTAACAGTGGAATAAAACTATTTTAAACTATTGGAAAGCACGGAAAATGTGTGTGCATTGAGATTAACCATTAAGATGACATAAACATGAAGTCATGAACACTAACCCAGACATTAGTTGTCTAACTTGAACCTAAGACACTTGTAGCCTGTCTCTGCATTCCCCTTATTCCACAATAAGGGGAATGTCAACACAGATACCTGTCAACCCGCACTCTGCTGTTCCTCAGCGCTGCTCCCCCTCCCTCCCGCTGAAATTATGAATGAAAAGCGTATAGTAATCATAGATAACACGGCAGGGTCCGACCGTGACAGTTTGTTTTCATCTGATTTCAAATAAACAAAGTCTTGGTTTTTAGAATATTAATCTTGTTTCGCCAAATTCAGATGATAAATACAACTTTGAAGCTTGTAAAGGCATAATTACAAGCGGTAACTTAAATTCACAGCAGGCATAACAACAGCCGGTGTTTATTGTGAGTATTTCCCCGGGAAACAAACACAATAGCCTAAAGACAAACGCGTCACAGATCATTTCGCGGTATTTGGCTGCCGAACAAAATCATGCATGTTATCGCGACGTAACTAGGAGTCTAGTGGACGGTATCAGTACTACAAGTAAAAAATAAATAATTAATTACGTTGTTTATAAATTAATCTGAGGGCCGCAAAAAGAAAAGGCCGCCATTTGCCCATCCTGTACTAGGCTATCAAGCGAGCAACATTAGTTTTTGTAATGACAAATGGTAATTCCTACAAAATATTGGGGTGGGGTTTTTAGACATCATGGTCCAGCTAGAAAAAGGCCTAAGCAGGCCTCTTTCAATGAGTTCTGAACTGAAAGCTCGTTAGGCAAGATAAGGCTTGGTCAGTGATGCCTTGGCCTGTTTTTCTCCCAGTTAACCAAAGAGCACCTGAGATAGCCTCTGCGCATGCAAGATGAACAGACACAGCCCTGATTGCCAGAAAGAGGAAACCATGTTTCTATGGTGTGGCCTGCTGGGGCTGCAGCATCTCGGCTGCAGACAGGAAGAGACTAAACAGACTGATAAGGAAGGCCAGCTCTGTCCTGGGGAGTCCTCTGGACACTGTGGAGGTGGTGGGAGACAGGAGAATGGCAGCCAAGCTGTCCTCCCTGCTGGACAATGTGTCCCCCCCCTCCAGGACACCCTGTCCGCACTGTGCAGCTCCTTCAGTGACAGGCTGCTGCACCCCCGCTGTCTCACGGAGAGATAGGACATCATGGTCCCTGGTAGACCCCCACACACCGACAACACAGACTATAACACCCCTTGTGCAATACCAATTATGTGAAATATATGTGCAATATATATATATATATATATATATGCCATTAATAACTGCGCAATATATACCTGGCTGATATATCTCCGAACTGTTACAGGATGTGTATTTTGTAATTTTTCTTTTTAATTTTGTATCTTTAATATTTTCTAATGCATGCTTCTTGGGTAATATTAAGCTATCTTTGGCTCTTTTCTTGCTGTAACAAATGTACATAGCTCCTCTGTGGGACGAATAAAGGTATTCTGATTCTGATTCTGACTTCCTGTGACTGCAGATTCATAGACTATTTCCACTGGTTTTGAAAAGCATGCTTTAAGGCTCCGACACACCAAGCCAGTTATCGGCCATCATCAATGTTGGACCCTCTGTGGGCATCTGTCGCCCTGGTTTTTGAGGTGTGCCCAAAATGTTGGCACTTTAGGCCCAAGCCAACAGGCTCCGCTTTTGATTCATAATTGTATGTTCTCGTGGAGCTTGTGAGCAAAAGTAATCACTGACTTGCTGTTTAGCACAAGCTAATCAGTGCAAAATAAAAATAAACGCACAACAACTTGTGAAAAGAGGACATACACCGAGTCTCTTTCATTTTTTCTCCCTATAGCCGCTTTCACACCAAGTACTTTGCCGTACTTAGTGCCGGCACTTAGCACCCCAGGGAACTAAGTACAGATCGCGTTCACACCGGAATAAGTTCCCTGAGGGAAGATTACGCAAATGAGCCGCTGACGTCACTTCGTCTTCTTCTGCTTTGGGTTTACTGGCAGGCCGCAAACAACTTCACGGCGTATACTGCCGCCCCAAGTCCCCGGCCGGAAGTCCGCGGAGTTGGGGACTGGCTTCAGTAGAAGCTGCTGGGACTCCCAGCAGCTTCTACTGAAGCCTTCCGAGTAAATCGCCAGAACGCCGACACCTCCTCATCACTCCACCGCTCCCATGTTTTTTTTTGTGTTGCGATAAGTTATTCTCTCTCCGTTGGTGCGCGGCGCTAATGCTAATAATGCTAATGCCACAAATACAATGGCGGCTTCACAAAACTTTTCAGAGTTTTACGGGGCGTGGTTTGCAATTCGCCCAGCCAATAGAAATTGGTACTTTTTTGGTACCACCTCTCTAGCAGGCACTAAAAATGGGGGTAAAAGTTCCCGGCACTAAGTACTCTTTTTGGTGTGAACGCAACATAAGGGGTACTAACGGAACTAAACGGGAAAAGTACGGGGAAAAGTACTCCGGTGTGAACGCGCCTAATGTCTTTTTAATTATTTGATGGGATATTTTCACAACAACATGGCCATCTGGAATAAAGCTAGATATAAAGCGAGCCTTATCATAGAGGGTTATTTACTCTCACGCAGGGCAGAACGTACATGGAAGTTTGGCCTTGGCTATAGATTTTGTAGTGTGTTTAAGGCTAAGCAACAGTCGGCTACATCGCAACTAGTTCTTTGATGTCTGTTTGGTGTGTCTAGGGATTAATCCTCAACATGACCATGTGCATTTCCACTTTAACCTTACAGAAGGGTTAAATCATGCAGTACAGTGATCCTGCCTTAAAACACAAGTACATATGGTTGAATAAAGTAGGTTACACTTGTTTTGCATTTACATGTTTTTTTTCTTTTCGTGATATCACATTTTTTCTTTTAGATTTGATCAATTCAATAGTGTCTTCAATGATTAAACAAAGCACTCATTCAGTAACTCAAACCAAAACAATAAAGAAATTAATAAATACCACTATACTTCATAATTAGCACTAGTTTGAGGAGGACTGACAGTTGTGTTGCACTAGTAAACACCATGTAAATGCTCTTCGGGTTGTTGTTGGAAGCCAACCAGTGTCAGAAGAAGTCCTTGCCACTGTACTGGTTGAGGTTGAGGGTATGCTCAATTCAAAACCACTTGGATACACTTCATCTGATGTAGCTAATCAATTCTGGACCCATTTTATCAAGGACTATCTGCCAACCTTGCAATCACGGCAGAAATGGGAAAAGCCATCGGATAACTTGCAACTGGATACGGCTGTTCTTATAATGGATCCACAACTGCCAAGGGCCCAATGGCCAGCAGGGAAGGTTACTGGGCTGCATCCGAGCCCTGACCAGTGTGTCAGGTCAGCTGACATTCTAGTTCAAGACAGAACTTACACTCGGCCAGTGGCCCGCTTGATATCCTTACCTGAACTAGCTAACTGAACCGGAATTCATATCTTTCACAGCAGCTGAGCTACTGCGGGGGCGGCTGTTGTGAATTCCCTGGGCTGCCCAAACACTGCCCTCTAGAAGGCTAATGAACATTCACCTGCCTGTCACCAAATGCTCCTGATTGGGAAAGTGACAGCAGGTGTGATCAGGACACACTCAGGTGAAGACTGATTACTGCTGCTACTTAAAGAGCAGAAAGACTAGCAGGAAAGCCTCTCTAGTCCTGAGGCCTGTACTACGAAGCCGGATTTTCGCTTAGTGAGGTAACTTCAGGGAAAACTCTGGGTTTCCGGTCCTACGACGCTGGTTCTCTTTTTACCGGGCTAGATCTCCATGGTAACTTATGCTGAACGGCTAACCTGCTCCGGAGCAGGTTAGGTTCCAGGATAAGAGATCAACTCAGTGAAAGCACCGCCTGCTGACCAATCAGAGTTCAGTGTGCAGAGTTTCAAGCTATCAAGTCATATTAAAGGATAAAGGAAATACAGAAAAACTGCCGTTGCAGGAAAGACGGCCGGCAAAAATCAACTGACTGTGTGAACGTGAAAATTAATAGAATATCACCTCCCATCTTCAGAGCAATCTGACTAATAAAACATTAGCGTTAAGAAAGCTTACTTAAATATCTACCACAACATAAGTAACTGGATCAAAGTAACATTATGTACAGTCCGCCGCGGCACTGTGAGTGCAGATTTCGATGTGTCCCATTATCATTCATATCACATCATAATGTATCATATATTTCCTTATCTGAGTCAGCTTCTTGAGCCGTATCTGGACGTGCAACACTTATGGCGCAATACCACTAGAGCGCGGAGCGCGGTTTAAGCGTGCCGTGCCCGACCCGTTTTTGGTTGCGTTTCCACTAGGCGTAGTTCCGGCTAGCGGGTACTTTTTCAGTTTTTCTGGCTCTCCAAAATCGAGGTTCTTTCTGGGCCAACAACCGGGCTGAATATGCTAAACTAGTGAGAGAATCGCTGGCAACTACAACAAAATGAACATATTTTACCGTGATTTAATTGTAATTTAATTTAACCGCTTAGCGAGAGTGCGTTTGTTTTGGATTAGGTAAGCCGGGTAACTCAAACATATCCAGGGTATATTGAACTGGATTCGTAGTACAGGCCTCTGCTCCCTTATGCGTCCCTGAGATTAAACCATGAGTTGGAGAAAATAAATGCAACTGAACTGCACTTTCTGACCAGAACTCCTTTATTCGAGGCCCTTAAAGGTGGGGTAGGTAATTCACTTCAGAAACACTTTTTGTTATATTCCATGGAATGCTCTTAACATCCCGATAGTAATGAATATATTAAATGCTTTGACAATAAATACATTAAAAAATGTCATCTGTGGAAGCCGTGGCGCTGTAAAAAGCTAGACCAATTATTTCACCGGCCCGGCTAAAATAACTGGATGGCCTACCTGCCTGTCAGCCTTCCATATGTGCACAAACTTATCTCGTGCCCTCATTGGTCATGTGCGCGTTCGTGTGTGTTGGAGGAGGGGCTCTGTAAGGAAGTCTGAAGGAAGGGGCAGATTTTTTTCGGCTGCGTACTTTCAAATTCTAGCGCACTCGAGCTGGTTTCTCCGTTCTTACCTACCCTTTAACTGGTCAACATATTCAAGCCAGCAAAATAACAGTCAAATTAATTTCAGACTCTATTTATTATGTTCACGTGTAACTAATAATTACAGCAGATTTAGATCCCATACAGATTACATCACAACCAATGGTTGAAAGTAACCAAGTACATTTACTCAACTACTGTACTTAAGCGGGTGATTCTCTGAATCGGGTGCCTTTTGGGTCTTTACATTTTTTTTAAATGAAACTAATTTTTTTGCATTTTTGATCATAACATCTGGTAGTGGACTACTTAAAACTTTGAGAAAACACATTTTCCCACCTCAGGCACAAAATATAAATAATTACTAGGAATTTCCTTGAAAAAATGTGACAGGGTTGAATGTGACGGGGTTGAAGTTTTTGGCAAAAAGTAGCCATGAGACCTTGTTTAGCTAAGACAGCACCACATAGAATTTAAGGACATCATAACATTGTAATATTTTGCAAAACTATTGTTTAATTTTTCCTAAATAATTGTTTACTATAAGTAATTAATACAACAGAGTTGAAATGTTGAGCTTGACAATCTCAATCTGACAATAAAAAAAATGAAATATAGGTAAGAAAAGATACTGACACATGACTTTCTTTGCCGCCTTTTCCTCAATAGAATTCTGTGAAGTCACTCCCTCAATGCAGATGCATTATTTTAATAGGGGGGTAAAATGTATAGCGTGAAAGGGTTGAAACAAACTGGAGGACGAGTGTCAATAGTGCAATTTCATAGATAATTCATGTATTTTTTCAGATTTTATTTTTTCCTCAGTTAAAGTACACATGCATATGATTATATTAACATCAAAATGTTGGTATAATTGGCAATTGTTATTTGTTTAATATTCAATTAATATGTGATGATCTCAGTGAGGACATGCTAAAATGTGTGTTGTCTACTACAAAGAAAAACTAATTATTATAAAACAAAAACAAAATATATATATTTAGTTTTACATTGTAATGCAAAACACCCTGTTCCTTTAATTCAGTGCTTTAAAATACATTTTGTACTTTCCTTTCATTTAAAATCTTTGAAGTAAGCTTGGGGGACACAAAGGGCACCCGATTCAGAGACAAACATGCGAGATACTTGTACTCGCATGTTATTTTCACATCATGCCAATTTGTACTTTTACTCCATACATTATGTAGGCAAATGCTGTGCTTTTTACTTCACTACATATATTTTACAGATGTATTTTCTTATTGATTTGCAGATTTAGATTATCAGTACAAAATATAAAAATCAACTACTACATTATATATAATTACAGGTTAAGCGTAGGTATATAAAGTAATTAAAATAAACCCCACTCTTTCCAAGTGCAACATTGAATTGATGAACACATTAATTAAAAATAATATGGTGCTTAAAAGGGGCCATTCTACATAATAAGTATTTTTACTTTTGTAACTTAAAGTATATTTTGAAGCTAATATCTTTTAACTTTGACTTAAGAACAATTTTAAATGCATTACTTTTACTTGTAGCTGAGTATTTTTACACTATAGTATTGCTACTTTAACTTGATTTAATAATAAGAGTACTTCTTCCACCTCTAATTACAACTTGGATAGCATAACAATGCATATATTGACAAATGTAAACACATAACAAAAGGACAACGAGCTGTGGAGCAATGGCCATAAACACAACACCACTGAAGGACCCGTTGCTAGGAAGAATAAAGACGTTCACTATCACAACGAGCTCTCAAACCACGTTAGCTTACATTGCTAACTAAAATATGGATGTTGTGTCAACAATAACACACTCAAACATCAATTTGGATCGTTTTTATAGGCTACTTTATGAGGCGTCCCTCTTAAGCATTTGCTGGTCGTCGTCGGAGCCTACCATACATTACCCAAGGGTATTGTTCAAATATCACAGGAGGCTAGCGAGCTTCTCACATGAGCACTAGCTTGCTATCTTATCGTCTGTATCTACTATACATAACCCGAAGGTCTTGTTCAAATATCACAGAAGGGTCGTTAGTGAAAGCTAACAGGGGGAGGTGGTCAGTCACGTTGCCGGGGAAGGCCGGAGAAAGGAACAACTAACTCGGCTAGAAAGCTGCCTAACGTTAGCTACCATGACCTATGGAGCATTATGTGCACAAAAACCAACCGTATTCAATCTTTGCGTACTCACCAGCCCTACCAGCATTAGCGTTGTTCATTAAGGTGGGTGTGGCGGAGGAGACGAAATGGCTGCACAGACATCAGTGCAGGCTGAAGCCATAAACTCTCAAAGAAAACACCGATCTGCTCGGCTCCACATTGAACAAAATGGGATGCTGTGCCAGGAAGAGGAAGAAAATCACTGAGTCGAGAGCTGCAGCAGAAGGCGCCGAACGGAGAGAACGTGTTCAGCGCATGCGTGTTTCACGGCCGAACCCTTGAGGGAAAAAAACCTTTTGCATTATGACACACATAGCCAGATGTCGAACATAAAACCCATTAACCTTTTTTTCCAGTCTATGCACTGAGTTCTAATTTCATACCTCAATCAATTGTCTTTTTTTCTCTCCCTCATAATATTTACTGTAGTTGATTTTAAGAGCATGTCTATTCAGGCACAAATCAAATCAAGTTTTATTTATATAGCACATTATTTAACGATTTTTGGTCGAGCCAAAGTGCTGTACATATAATAAAAAAGTACCCTAAAGTAAAGACATTTTACAGCAAATACAACAGCACAGTTAGTGCAGAATAGCAGTATGAGAAAAACGACACCCTCTGTCCTTAGACCCTCACATCGTACAAGGAAAAACTTCCAGAGGAAAAACCCACAGTTTAAAGGGAAAACATGGGAGAAACCTCAGGGAGAGCAACAGAGGAGGGATCCCTCTTCCAGGACGGACAGACGTGCAATAGATGCCGTGTGTAAATCGAAGAGATAATACATTTTACAGCGTAGGTAGACCAAATGTTTGGAAATGCATGTGTCTATAATAAGAAGATGAATCCACGAAGATGTCAAAAACAATCCTGTGGGAGCCATCAGGGAAGCAGCATGACGAGACCCAGGCAGGACCGCAGAGACACGCCCAGCCACGACCCGAAGTCCACGACTTAATCCAGAACTCAGGATAGAGGATCCAGGGCACACGACCACAGCAGACCGGATCAGAGACGGCTCCGGGTCCCGGCGTAGATGTAGACACAAAACACAAAAAAAAAAATTTGGGGGAAACTGGGATTAATCGGAACATGAGAATACACAGACAGACAGAAGGAAGGAAGAAAGAAGAACAAGCCCTCCCTTAGGATAGGTTGAGGGAAAAGGGTAGCAAGTAAGAGAGTGTGACGACCTCTGCCTCACTGTCTCTGCTGGTGTGTGTGTGTGTGTGTGTGTGTGTGTGTATGTGTGCTTCTCTCTCCCTGATTGTCTCCAGGTGCAGCCTCTCCCCAGGTGCTCTCAATCCAATCAGGACCTCCATAAAGGACCTGAGGAAGGCTGCAGTCTTTCTCTCTCTCTGGCTGGAGGACGTAGGACGAGGAGCAGCCAGGAACAGCTGACCTCCTGCCTAATGGATTGTTTTCTCCTGTGTTGTTATCCTGTAGCGGTGGAATAAAACTTCTCTTTTTCTACTCGCGCCATCGTCTCCATCGTGCGTTTGTTGTGGCTGAGAGCCAAGCCATGACAGTTGGGGGCTCATCCAAACCGGTAAGATAAGCTTGTGTGTTTGTGAGTTAGTTCGTAGAAACAGAGGTGGAGAGGCAAAACGCAGGGAGCAAAGGTCCCCACCGGAGCCTTAGTTGGAATTGATGAGAGGTAAGGAGGTAAGCTGTGAATACGGTCATAACACTCCCCGGCCTGAATAAGCCACTCTGCAAACCTGTTTCCCTCTAATAAAACCTCGAGAGGTCAGAGAGGGAAAAGGTTTTTGGATAAAGAGAGAATAGAGAGAATAGAAAGAATAGATTACAGAAGTAGAGAGTATGAGAAGTAGAGAGCGAAAAGATTTAGAAGAATGAGTAGTAGTAATAACCTTAGTTTTAAATATATGATCCAAGTTTTTAGGATTTAAGTGAGAGAGCAAGAACAAAAATGTAGGTGAAGAGACACAGCGTATCTACGTCATTGCACTCTGGAAGGTCTTTAGCGTACTCTTAAAACGGAAAGGCTGTCAGCCGCCCGAACACAAACTGGAAGCTGATTCCACAAAAGTGGAGCTTGATAAGAAAAGGCTAGAAGGCCAGAGAGAATAAGTGAGTTTTAAGTGTTGATTTAAAAACCCCAGGGTCTGGGCCGACCTCACATGGAGGGGCAGAGTGTTCCAGAGCCTGGGGCCAGCTGCTGCGAATGCTCGGTGCCCTCTGGTTTTGAGCCTGGTCTTGGGCTATCAGCAACAGCTGGTCAGCCGACCTTAAGGCTCTGGCTGGGGAGTAGCGATGGAGGAGTTCTGCTATATAGGCCGGAGCCAGCCCATTTAGGGCTTTGAAAACAAATAAAAGGATTTTAAAATCAATTCGGAACCAAACTGGAAGCCAGTGTAATGAGGCCAGAATTGGGGTGATGTGGTCACGCTTTTATGGCCAGTGAGAAGACGTGCAGCTGCGTTCTGAACTAGCTGCAGGCGTCTAATTGACGCCTGGTCCATACCCACATACAGAGCGTTGCAGTAATCCAGTCTCATGGTAACAAAGGCATTAATAACCCTTTCTAGGTCTTTAAAAGATAAAAACGGCTTGGTTTTGGCCAATAGTCGTATTTTAAAAAAGCAGGTTTTGACTACGGTGCTGACCTGCTTATCAAATTTAAAAGCGCTATTGAAGGTCACTCCAAGGTTCATGACAGAGGGGAGGATGTTTTTATTGAGGGAGCCCAGAATATCCACCGGGGAGGCTGGCGGTTGGGTCCAAAAAAGATGACCTCGGTCTTGCTCTCGTTGAGGTTGAGGAAATTTTGGCTCAGCCAGGATTTGATCTCTGTTAAGCAGTCCATCAACTGCTGTAGTGAGTTGACATTTTGATTGAGAGGCAGATAGATCTGTACATCATCGGCGTAACAATGGAAGGGGATATTGTGTTTTGTGAGAATTGAACCTAGGGGCAGTATGTACAGTAGAAAAAGGATGGGGCCCAGGATCGAGCCTTGGGGAACCCCACAAGTAAGAGGGGCTTTAGCAGAGGAGAAGGTACCTAGCTGCACTGAGAAGCTACGGTCTGTCAGGTAGGACCTGAACCATGCAAGGGCAGAGCCTGTGATGCCTGCGGACTGTTCAAGCCGTGACAACAGGATGCTATGGTCCACAGTGTCAAAGGCAGCTGTCAGGTCTAACAGCACCAGGACAGCTGGGCTACCTGAGTCGGCGGCTAGGAGCAGATCGTTGAAAACTCTTAATAGGGCTGTTTCAGTACTGTGCATAGGTTTGAAGCCAGACTGAAACTTTTCATGGATTCCATGCGTGGTTAAGAAAGACTGCAGCTGAGCGTAGACTACTCGCTCCAGGGCTTTAGATAAAAAAGGTAGCTGGGAGATGGGCCTAAAATTTGCGAGAATGGAGGGGTCGAGATTTTTCTTTTTAAGTAGTGGCTTGACCACGGCATGTTTGAAGGCAGCTGGGACACATCCTGAGCTAAAGAGGTGTTTACAAGCAATAAAATACTTGCTCCAACTGATTCAAAAACTTCTCTGAGAAGGCGAGAGGGAATGCTGTCTGAGGTGCAGTTTGTCGGCCGCAGGTGCTTGACTACATCCGAGAGAGAAGAGAGGGATACAGGCTCAAAGTGGTCGAGGACTGCAGGGCACAGAAAAGGAGCAGTATCTGGGGTAGCACTAGTGTGGGCTAGCCTAAGAGCAGATACTTTTTCGATAAAAAATGTGAGAAATGTATCACAGAGAGTAGTCGATGGCACAATTGGAGAAACATCACAGGGATTAATGATCGAGTTGAGGACATTAAAAAGAACTTGAGGTTTATGGCTGTTTTTGGAGATTAACAGAGAAATGTGCTCTGTTTTGGCTGCTTTGACTGCTGTCTGGTAGTCGGAAAGGCAAGCACGAAGGATTTCTAAGGAGACATGGAGTTTATCCTTTTTCCATTTTCTCTCTGCACGCCTGCAGGTGCGTCTGAGAGCACGAGTACAATCATTGAGCCACGGCTCTGAGAACTTTGGTGCGTAAAAGGAGCAACAGAATCCAGTATTAGGGTACATGTCAAGTCAAACATGGAGATAAGCTCATCCGCACTGAGAGCACAGTTCACCTCTAATTTACAGATCGGAGAAGCATTAAAAACATCAGAAAACTGTGAGGCAGTCAAGGGGTTAATTGAACGCAGACGACGCGCTGGGGCACGTGATTCGACTCCTGCGGAAGGGATCGAGGTTGTAAACAGAACCGGTAAATGGTCTGAGATACACGTTGCTGCACAGATTTCATCCACAGAGACAGACAGTCCAAACGATAATACTAAATCTAAGGTGTGTCCTTTTTCGTGTGTTGGGCCAGCCACGGACTGAATGAGACCGAAAGAATCGAGGAGATTTAAAAAGTCCCTAACCAGAGGTTTGGACTCGCAGCACACATGGACATTAAAGTCTCCGCAAATCAAAACACGATCATATTTCACCATGATCCCGGACAGAAAGTCAGAAAAGTCAGTGATGAAATCCTTATTGCACTTTGGCGGACGATACACGACTGCGCAGAGCACAGGCGAGGCCGGGTTCATGATAATTAAGAATAATCTAACCTTAATCGACACAGATTTGCACTTCCTATAAGGCTGGCAGAAGCTGCATTTTACTGCCAAACGTCTACTAGCATAGGAGGATTTAACAAATTGGGGTTAACATGGCCACAAAATCCATATAAAGGTAGACTCATCAGGTGGAAGTTATTAAAACAAACGGTCAAGACTTTTTAACACAAAAAGCAGTAAAATAATTTTGCATGGATTTGGAGTCAGTGGGTCATACGACATGGAAGGTATTGAACAAAAATTGAAAAAAACGACATTGGCAAATGCATCGATGACAGTACCGAAGATAACTGTACGAACATTACCGAACTAGAAGGCATGGATCAACGGCAAGTTCCATGCCAAGCTGAAAGCACAGATTATTGCGCACAGAGGCGGTGATTTGGACGAGTACAGGAACTCAAGGTGCGTGCACCGGAGAGCCATCAGCAGTTCAAAGAGAAACTGCAAATACAAAGTGAGTCTGACTTCAAAGTCTCTCACACCAGGAACATGTGGGGGGAACAATAACTGACTAGAAAGGGACAGCGGTTGGTGCTGGAGGAGTGCCTGCGTGCATCTCTCACCCCCATCGCCATCAATGGGACTGCTGTGGAGAGAGTCAGCAACTTCAGGTGTCCACATCACTGAGTACCTGACATGGACTCATCACACAAACACCATCAACAAAACAGCTCTACAGCGGCTCTTCCTCCTCCGGAGGCTGAGGAGGTTCAACATGGACTCCAAGATACTCTGTGACTACTTGTGCACCATATGGCGCATTTCCACTGCAGGGCCTCGCACGGCTTAGTACGGTATAGTTAGGCCTTGGTAGGCCTGGCTCACTTTATGCTGCGTTTCCATTACAGTTTAGTAGCTGGGGCAGTAACTACAGTAATGCAGTGTAGGCGGAGCCGTGACGTCATCTTCAATGCGAACCACAGAAAGCCGTTAGCTGTTAGCACTCAGCGCTCACAGCTCCTCATATCTGTTCAGAAACTAGACAAAAGTTAAACAAGTACAAAGCACAGACTGTCTGTGTCATGGCGAATACAGTCGCTGGTTTATTTATGTCTGTATAGGCCGTTGTTGTGAGTGTGGACGGTCGGAGCATATACTGCGTTAGCTTAGCCGATCTCCATTCAGAAAACACGCATTTTAAAAGGTTTTTCGCCTGCCGTCTTGTCTGCAGACTTGTCAAAGCATTAATTCATGGTTTTTACTAACCGGTATCAGTATGTTGTTACTTCGGCATCATTTTGAAACATGTATTACAATTAAATCACGGTAAAATATGTTCATTTTGTTGTAGTTGTAGCCCCCTTGCCAGCGATTCTCTCACTAGTTTAGCATATTCAGCCCGGTTGTTGGCCCGGAAAGAACCTGGATTTTGGAGTGCCAGAAAAACTGTGAAACAGTACCCGTTAGCCGGAACTACCCCTAGTGGAAGCGCAACAAAAAACAGGCCGGGTTTGGCACGGCACGCTTAAACCGTGCTACGCGCTGCAGTGGAAATGCGCCAATAGAGAGTATCCTGACTGGCTGCATCACGACCTGGTACGGCAGCTGCACCGCCCTCAACCGTAAGATTCTACAGAGGGTGGTGAAAACTGCACAGCACATCACCAGGACGGAGCTGCCATCCATGGAGGATCTCTACAGCGGCTCAGAAAGAAATTCCATTATCAGACCCCCATCACCCCACCAACAAACTGTTCTGTCTGCTGCCGTCTGTCAGGCGGTACCGCAGCATAAGGACAAAAACCACCAGGGAAACGAAAACTAACCGAATTCAATATCAAAAAAGTCTTCCATCCACAAGCAATAGGCACCAGAAACGTGTCCTTCCACACGAGACCGCTCGACCCGCTGGAGACGCTGTAGTACATATGCCGGGCCTGTAAGTGGTGCTGTACTTCCGCTACAAAATACACCAAAAGCAGCGAAGAAGACTTCCCGAGCATGGTTGCCGTGGTTGCCCTTCTGTTTATTCTCTGCGGTGGATTTAGCAGCAGAGGTGGGGAGAGGCAGGGCTCTGGCTGTTTCTCTTTTCCTCCCTCCCCGAGGCAAGCGTGTGCTCCTGCTATAAAGCTCCCCGGTCAGGGCCGGCCCTAGACTTTTGGAGGCCCTAAGCGAGCTTTGGCTTGGGGGCCCCCCTCACTCTAGCGCGTTCTCACTACACACAACACGGAACCAACTTTTGTCTTATGATGTTAGCATAAGCACACATATTGTATAAATAAGCATGTAAACACCGTAGACCTAACCTCCTCTAGGGGGGTCCTCACCTCCTATAGGGGGTACCTAACCTCCTCTAGGGGGGTCCTAACCTCCTCTAGGGGGGTCCGGGAGCATGCTCCCCGGGAAGATTTTTTTTTAAATATTGAAGTTAAAAGCATCAATCTGGTGCACTTTGAGAGCAACATGGAGAGATCTATGGATACATCGCTCTACATGTAGAGATCTATGGATACATCTCTGTACATGTAGAGATGTATCCATAGATCTCTACATGTAGAGATCTATGGATACATCTCTCAACATGGAGAGATCTATGGAAACATCTCTCTACATGTAGAGATCTATGGAAACATCTCTCTACATGGAGAGATCTATGGATACATCTCTCTACATGGAGAGATCTATGGAAACATCTCTCAACATGGAGAGAGATCTATGGATACATCTCTCAACATGGAGAGATCTATGGATACATCTCTCTACATGTAGAGAGATGTATCCATACATCTCTCTACATGGAGAGATCTATGGAAACATCTTTCAACATGGAGAGAGATCTATGGATACATCTCTCTACATGTAGAGAGATGTATCCATAGATCTCTCTACATGTAGAGATCTATGGATACATCTCTCAACATGTAGAGATCTATGGATACATCTCTCTACATGGAGAGATCTATGGATACATCTCTCTACATGGAGAGATCTATGGATACATCTCTCTACATGGAGAGATCTATGGATACATCTCTCTACATGGAGAGATCTATGGAAACATCTCTCAACATGGAGAGAGATCTATGGATACATCTCTCTACATGTAGAGATCTATGGATACATCTCTCAACATGTAGAGATCTATGGATACATCTCTCAACATGTAGAGATCTATGGATACATCTCTCTACATGTGGAGAGATCTATGGAAACATCTCTCTACATGGAGAGATCTATGGAAACATCTCTCTACATGTGGAGAGATCTATGGATACATCTCTCTACATGTAGAGAGATGTATCCATACATCTCTCTACATGGAGAGATCTATGGAAACATCTCTCTACATGTGGAGAGATCTATGGATACATCTCTCTACATGTAGAGAGATGTATCCATACATCTCTCTACATGGAGAGATCTATGGAAACATCTCTCTACATGTGGAGAGATCTATGGAAACATCTCTCTACATGGAGAGATCTATGGAAACATCTCTCTACATGTGGAGAGATCTATGGATACATCTCTCTACATGTAGAGAGATGTATCCATACATCTCTCTACATGTAGAGAGATGTATCCATAGATCTCTCCATGTAGAGAGATGTATCCATACATCTCTCTACATGGAGAGATCTATGGAAACATCTCTCTACATGGAGAGATCTATGGATACATCTCTCAACACCCAGATGAAACAGAACTGTAAACAGATTTACTTTTTCTTTATGGATATTTTACAAATCACTCCCCTTTTAAACTCTATTCTTGTTTTACTGTCATATATTTCATACCTGTTTTTCATGTATTCTCTCTGGCCGTCCATCTCATAATGTTCTCATAATGTTCACACAGAAACTAGCTGTCAGTAGGAATATCATTCAGAGGAATTATAATTTCATGCAAAAATCTGTCGCAAAAAGAGGTTGCACATTTAAATGCAGGTGTTGTTATGGCAACGTCAGTGGCCAAACAGCCACATTTACTGCTGCAAATACGTTCAAACATGCTGTCGACACGTAAAGCAGTGGCATGCCACCATTTCAGCTGACTTTTCCTCAGAAATACTGTCACATAACATCCATATATTTCAGTGCTAGGTTGATGCTTAGCTAAGCTAACTATGCAACACTTTAACTGACAGGATTCAGGATCAACTGTGTACTGTAAGGTAGCTTCTAGCTTCATGTCGAACAGTAAGTCAACATTTGCCAGATAACTTTCTTTGAAATCACCAGGTAACGCTAAAAAACATTACATTTAGATTGTATGACAAAGTGTCATACAATACAAACATTGTCACAGCTCACAGGATAGGTACCTGTCAGCCAATAAGACAGATGTTTATTTCCATGCAACTCTCTGGTTGGTCTGGTGTCTTGCCTCTGTTGCATTCACTGAACACGGGAAATTACATTCCTGCCGTCCTCTCTAGTGTCATGATGAGGTTCAGGTAAAGCACGGTTAATGTATTATATTATTGACTCAATAATATAATACATTACTTTGAGAGTAGGCAATCTAGGCATATTAACAACATTAATTAAACATACTTATCACGGCGACGGTGTACTGAGATTCTTTTTTTTTCTTTTTTTTCTAGGGGGCCCTTAGTGGCTGCGGGGCCCTAAGCGGTCGCTTAATGGGTCGGGCCGGCTCTGTCCCCGGTAGTCCACCAGCAGATGAAAAACACCCACCTCTCCGCCTCTTCCAAGGGACGAGGGAACCGTGCGGCAGAGTTTCCGTTAGAATTTTTTTTCGCCGGTCAACATGTCCCTTAAAGTTTAAATCTTCCGGACAAAATTAGAAAAGTTCCGGTCAAAGGTCTTCTTTGTTATTTATTGAGCTTTAAAACAATTGAATAGCGACTCTATATAATAATATAAGTATCGAGGAAACTTCTGAAGCAATTGGGAGTCAGGACTCAAAGAGAAACAAGATGGAGAGCTGGAGCTTTGATGGCAAACACTGACGGTTTATTTGGAGCTTCGGCCGGAGAATTCACAAGACATGTCACGGCCACGGTTTGACCGCACGGTTGAGATGCCACAATCACACAATCTGAAGAACTCTACCCCAGACCCATGTATTTAGCTAGTTCTCAGAGAATAATCAACATTGTGCAATAGATAGACTAAACAGCTGAGGGACACTGAATCACATTTGTCGTCGCAGAAGGATGTGTTCCAGGTGTCCCATAACAATAACTATCTCTGACCGAGAGTTGCCCGGTCACAAACTGGTAACAACAACGCTAGGGCAGCCCCTCCTTAAGGGAGATAGCATGCTGCCCAAGGCTGGGCATCTTCGTCAGAGGGCAGAAGGTAAACATCTATAGAAATTATTCCCTGACAATAAGAATAATACACAGAGCCTCTATTTTCCTCCCCTTCTCCTGAGTGCCCGTCAGTATTTGCGTTATCAGGAAATTATCGTATAGGGCGTAATCACGGAGCCGTTTGGCCCCCCAGAGCGTTGCGTTCACAGATCTGCCCACCTTGGGACCCGTTATCGTTATCATTATCCGCGTTTCCCTGTCGGCCTCGTGTGGCCGAACAGTCTATAAAATAGAGAACTGTAGCGGATACGACCCGTTTCGTCACCGTGTGGCTAGGGCCTCAGAGACAGTTTCATCCCACAGGTAATAAGACTACTTAACTAGTTATCACTACAATGAACAGTATTTTATTTATTGTTTTCACTACAACATAGGGGTGTAACGGTATCCGTATTCGTCCCGTACCGTCACGGTTCGGTACATGCAGTCACACGACGAATACGCCTTTTTTTTTACGAGTGGGAACAAAGTCTGTCATTCAGGGCAGTATCCACTACACTATATATACTCCAGGGGGCGGTATTGCGCCTAGAGGCTGTTTGCCAGCCGCCCTTAAACAACAAATGAAGAAGAAGAAGAAGAAAACACAACAAAACGAACAAAATAAAAGAAGAAGAAAAGTTTGTATGGCGAGTTCAGATAACAAGCAGGAGCTAGAACCCACCTGCTTCTTTTAAATCAGCTGTGTGGGAACATTTCGGGCTCCCTGTGGACTACAATAACGATGGAGTGCGAGGACGGTGTGTCGTCATATCAGAAGGCATCACCCAGATTTGCCAGTCACCGGAGCCCGGCAAAAGACAACAGCAATTCAGCAGCTTATCCCCGCTGTTTTTAAGAAGCCAATAGACATGAAAGCCGAGAGACCAAAATAAATAACGGAAGCTTTTGGCATATGTTTTTCAACGGCTATGCTGCGCCCTTATGCAATAGTAGAGGACCCCAACTTTTATTGATTGTGATTGAAAGTGATTGAACACTTTCTTATTATTTATTTTGTAATATTTTCTAGACATTCTTTTTAGTTTTACAGCTTATTGAACCTTTTTGTTTGACATCAGCCATTATAGATAATATGGCCATCTGAGTGTGTGTGGTACTGTTTGTGGTTTGTTTTCAACTGTGTAATAAAGTTAATTATTCAAAATGTTAGTCTTTATTTTTATACTGAAACCTGCACTACTGTTCAAAATAAATAAAAAACAAACCTGGAATTATACATTTGGGACTTTTTTTTGCTTTTTCTTGTTGAACCGTGACCCCCAAACCGAGGTACGTACCGAACCGTGAACTCTGTGAACCGTTACACCCCTACTACAACATTTAATTTTACATTCTGTTCTTGTATATCTTATTCTACTTACATGTACTGTAGACTCCTGCATTTAAGTGGTCACTTACAACATTTGCTGCATTATTTAGCCCATTGCTTTATTTATTCCTGACATATGTATATAGTTAGGCTACTTCATTTGCTTCATTACTTGCACATTGGTCTTGCAGCATAATCTGCACTATTTGATTTCACTTTGTTCTTCTTGCACCATTTTCATTTTATTTTTAAATGTGTTTTGCTGTTTAATTTCCTATATATAATTTGTTGGAGGAGCTAGGGATTTAAGATTTTCATTGCCTTATCTACACTGTAGCATCTTTGAATATGACAACAAAGCCTTTGAATCTTGATTCTTGTAAAACTATAATCATATGCTGGGGACGAGTCTGCCTACAGGTGGGAGATCGACCATCTCTGCAGCTACAGCCAAGGGCAGGCTGCAGCTTATCATCCGCTCTCAGGGTGATCAACTGCAATCTGCCATCCCTCCAGGACCTGTACACTTCCAGGCACTGAGGCGGGCAGGGAAGATTGTGGCCTACCCCTCCCACCCTGGACACTAACTGTTCGACCCGCTTCCCTCTGGCAGGAGGCTGCGCTCCATCAGGATTAAAACCTTTCGCCACTAGAACAGTTTCTTCCTCTCTGCAACCGGCCTCATTAACAAGGCCCCGGACCGCCAATGACACTGACCCTCAGCCACATCAGAGAGATTATTCATTACATTAATCCACACAATATATATATATGGTCCTTTTTCTTACAATTTAAAGGGGACATATCATGCTATATTTGAACAATATATTGTAGGGCCATACGTATATAAATATAGTTTTTTTTTTCAAAATACCAAACAGATCCTGCATTTTAGCCATGCCTCATTTTGCTCTATTTGCTCTTTCCAGCCCTGTTTTTGCAGGGGCTGATTCTGTGAGCTGCAGCTGACCACGCCCCTCTGCAGGAGAGGGGAGCGTGCTTTGAGATCAGCTGCTGGGATGTCAGAAGAGGGGAGAAAAAGAAATCTCCGTCTTCCGTGTTTTATTCTTATATATGATTATATAGTCATTATTCATTTGTTTTAAAGCTCAATAAATAACAAAGAAGACCTTTGACCGGCACTTTTCTAATTTTGTCCGGAAGATTTAAACTTTAACGGACATGTTGACCGGCGAAAAAAAAAACTAACTGAAACTCTGCCGCACGGTCCCCTCGTTCCTTGGAAGAGGCGGGGAGGTGGGTGTTTGTTATCTGCTGGTGGACTACCGGAGAGAATTACAGTGCTTGCCTCGACGGGGAGGGATTGCATTGAATTACAGCAGCAGGAGGCGCAAACGCTTGCCTCGTGGAGGGAGAAAAAGAGCCACAGCGGAGAATAAACAGAAGGGCAACCATGGCAACCATGCAAGAGAAGTCTTCTTCGCTGCTTTTGTGGCCGACTACAGCGCCACTTACAGGCCTGGCATATGTACTACAGCGTCTCCAGCGCTTTTGAGCGGCAATGGCCGGCCGTGGCAGCACCACTTTTGTGACGTAGCAAATAATTCAAATCTGGATCAGTCTGTATCAGATCCGTTGCAGCCCCGTTTTTAGAGATTTGGGTATGGAGGAAAAGAGAGAGGGTTGTGTTTTCTGACACTTGGTGAGTTCCCTGGAACACCGGGGACACATATTCATGTATAAAAGACGTACAAAAGTGCATTTTGCATCATAGGTCCCCTTTAACTTCTTTAACCCTCCTATTGTCTTCGTTTTCCCCCCCCTTACTTTGGTGTTCGCGGTCAAATTTGACCGGTCCTGTTTTAACTGCTATTACATTAACAGAAAAACCATTAATCATCACCAAATTTCATTTAACACCCTTTCAAACTGTAAATATTGTATCAGACTACTGGTATACATGAAAAACTGCAGTAAATATACAAAGAATAGACACTGAATATGTATTGCGTGTGCCAGGTGTGATCCATGTGGGGGGATGGGCACATAAGAGCGGGAAATGTGTCAAATTGTTCTGTGTGTGTGTGTGTTTGTAAGTGCCAGGTGTGATTGACATGGGGGGATTGGGCACATAAGGGGGGGGGGACACATCTAGAGTATGTGTTTGTGTGTGTGTTTTATCGCGGTCATTTTTGACCGGGAACACCATGGGTGTTACAAAGTTGACTAAATCATCCAAAATTCAATGAAAGTGGTGGTCAGCAATTTTATATGTTCTAATGTCTACTGTGAAGGATATCATAAAGCCTTAATGCAATCGAATGTAAAACAAAAAAGTTATGATTGATGAAAGTAGTAAATCGGTCAGATTTGACCCGAAGACAACAGGAGGGTTAAATGTGTTTATGTATGTATGCAACAAAGAAAATTCGTCGTAAGTGTAAACCTACTTGGCAATAAACCTGTTTCTGATATAAAGGTGGTAGAGAATCCATTTATTAAAAGTGTTTCATATTTCTCCAATGCTGTCATAAAATTGCATTGATTTGAAGGTACTAGGTCATGATATGGAAGTCTTTGGAAAAAATCTTCTAATAAAATATTTATGAAAAAACCTTTTATGCGCCATAAACGTTTTGGTAGTTTTTCCACTAAACTAAATCTACTGTGGTAGAAATGAGACAACAGGCCCCAACTTGTTCTCCACCCGAGCCTAAATCGAATCCAGCCAGCACAAACCACAACACTGGGAGTCAGTATGCTGGTAGAACGCTGGGTCTAACCCAGTGTTTCTCAAAGTGGGGGGCGCAGAGGCATGACAGGGGGGTCTCGAGAGACCAGGAGGAAAAATTGTTATTAAAAAAAATATATATATATATATATTATAATATATAATTTGAAAAAGTATTGATTCGAAAATAATATGATACAGTACAGTACTATTAAGTCTGGGTCTCTGTGTTTCATTCAAGCTCGGCTCTGTGTGTGTGTGGAACGAGCCATTTTGTGTGCGTGCGCGAGCGAGAGAGAGAGAGCGCACCGGTACTGGAGATCGTTGTTGTTAGCTTCTGGTGCTAGCGAGCTACGCTAACGGATATAAGGAGTTCTTTCAACAACAAGGTGGAGGAGAGTCCTCTCCTGGCAGACTGAGAAGCTCAGTGAACTAAAGGACTCTGAGTGTTTAGATAGTTAACTTTTCAGTGGGTCCCAAACGTTTTGGTCACGATTAATGTAAACAATTATTTCCGAGGCACACGTTTATATGATCATTATAGTTATAAAAAAATTCCACTGTAGCGACCGGTACATTAATGGGAAACCCTAAATGTTTGAGCACCCTCTATGAAACGTCAAGCTACCCCACAGCACCCCCAAAATAAATCTCTGGCGCCACCACTGAGCCTGCAACCCCGTTTTGAAGAAATGTGCAGTGCAAAACAGGCTCATTGCAGCCACCTGTGATAAGACATACTTTTTTGCCAAATATCAGCATTTTCTTTCTTTTCATTTTTTTGCACAGATTGCAAAGTGGCAAAGTATTATAACTTATTGTTCTAGCAAAGGTATTGCACAATTGTATTATGTATTTATTTTTTTGACCACACAGAATTATGGAGCATTGTTCTATTATTCTATTATCACTGTTCTAGCAAAGTGATTTATTTATTTTTTTGAAAGGAATGCTCACGTTCATATTGATGTATTTTAATAAATGTTAACTTGGCCCATTACGTGACTATTTGTGTTGGGGGGGCCCGAATTTTTTTTTTCTCCAAAGGGGGGGCCTGACAGAAAAAGTTTGAGAACCACTGGTCTAACCAGTGTAAAGACAGCAATAACAGCAGGGGGTCATGCAGATTAGACCCCATGCTCTGGAATTTAAGCTGCCACAGGCATAAAGGTATGCCTGCTTGAGTTGTGCCTTTACACTCCCCTGGGAGCAGGGACGATGAACTGAAAACATAAGTCACCTCCTTGGCTCTGACACCCATTTGACCGATAACTATGACGAAAATGGAGCACCTCAATTTCATTGTTACAGCACAATCAGCTTTGCCTATCATGCTGTCCCTGCGCTTGAAACTATGACCTGCTGTCAATCTCCTGAAATTCTTGACACCATCCTTGTTGGACTCATCTCTGGTATGGATGAATCAGCTTTCAATTGGCAGATTGACGATCTGATGCGGTAAGAATAATTTACAGCTCAAAAAGATTCACGAAAGAAGGCAGCCGAACCAATCCCCCTCACCCTATCTGGCTCCCCAGTTGATACTTTGGAGTTCTTCTGCTTCATAGGCCTCGTCATCTCCTAAGATCCCAGGAAATGGTAGCTAAAAAATCAGCCCCTTTTATAAAAAATGTACCAGATAGCTTGTACTTCCAGTGGCAGATGAACAGGTTTAACCTGCCAAAGCAGATGATGGTGCACTTCTGAGCGAGTGCCATCATTGAGCCGATCCTCACCTCCTCCATCACCATCTGGTACTCAGACAACTGCCAAGGACAGAGCAGCCTGCAGCACATCATTCTCTGCAGAGTGGGATTCGCTGCGATCTATTGAAATTCTAGGAACTGTACGTCTCCATGACCCCTGAGGCAGGCAGAACAAGATTGTAGTCGCCCCCTCCCACTCTTGAGACAAACTCTTAGAGTCACTCCCCTCAGGACCAATCACACCATAAAAATGTCTTTGCACCAAATTGAATTCCTTATATGTGAAAATCTTCTTAGCAATAAACTGAGTTAGATTTGGATTTGATAGATAGATATTGTACAACTCCTTTGCAGGCCTGGAAAAAACTAGTGACTTAACGTTACATCTGACCCGGATGACCTGAGACTAAAAACCTTCTTCTGTCGGATTAGGGAGCTTATAATTGGGTTATGCTGTGATGTTAGTATTTGCTAATAGCCTGTAACATAAAAGCTAAGGCAGTTGGGGATAAACAGGGAGGATTTGCACTAAGGACTTTTGCATTTACCATGATTTAGCTCCACATAATAATAGAGATAATATTTAAGCATGTCAACTGGAAGGTTGACGATGAAGGGGAGGACGTTTTTTATTTATTTAGATGCAGTCTGAAGGCTGTTGTTTGAACAGTCAGGAATGTTGTCCACAGTCATCTCCTGCTGCAGAGGTCCCTCTCCCACCTGCAGCAGGCTGGGGGCACTGTGAGGATCATGTTATTTGATTTCTCCAGTGCCTTCAACACCATCCAGGCCCCACTCCTTGGGGACAAGCTGCAGCTCTCGGGGGTGGATCACCACATCACCTCCTGGATCCTGGACTACCTCACCAACCGTCCACAGTACGTGAGGACCAGGGAGTGTCAATCAGACACCATCATCAGCAGTACGGGGGCCCCCCAGGGGACGGTGCTGGCACCGTTTCTCTTCACCCTCTACACTGCAGACTTCACCCACAACACTGCAACCTGTCACCTGCAGAAGTTCTCTGACGACTCCGCCATCGTTGGACTCATCTCCAACGAGTATGACAGGGAGTACAGGGAGCTGACGCAGGACTTCACCCTCTGGTGCCAGGGGAACCACCTCCAGCTCAACGCAGCGAAGACCAAGGAGCTGGTGGTGGATTTCAGACGGCGCCAACACTCCCCCCCGACACCAGTGAACATCCAGGGAGCGGACATTGAGATAGTGAAATCTTACAAATACCTGGGCGTTCATCTGAACAATAAACTGGACTGGACTGATAATTCTGCTACTCTGTACAAGAAGGGACAGAGCAGACTCTGCTGAGGAGACTGACGTCTTTCGGGGTGCAGGGGGCACTCCTTCAGACATTTTATGACTCTGTTGTGGCATCAGCCATTTTCTATGGTGTGGCTTGCTGGGGCAGCAGCATCTCGGCTGCTGACAGGAAGAGACTGAACAGACTAAGGAAGGCCAGCTCTGTCCTGGGGAGTCCTCTGGACACTGTGGAGGTGGTGGGAGACAGGAGAATGGCATCCAAGCTGTCCTCCCTGCTGGACAATGTGTCCCACCCCCTCCAGGACACCCTGTCCTCACTGTGCAGCTCCTTCAGCGATAGGCTGCTGCACCCCCGCTGTCTCACGGAGAGATACCGCAGGTCTTTCCTTCTTGCAGCGGTCAGACTATACAACCAGCACAGCCCCTAGTTGACCCCCCCCCCCCCCCACACATACACCACAACACAGACTATATCACCCCTTGCTGCTAAATACCAACAAACTATGTGCAATATGTGCAATATATAAATGCCGTTAATAACTGTGTAATACCTGGCTGCTAAATCCTTAGAACTGTTACAAGGTGTGTATTTTTTATTTTGTAAATTGTGTAACTTGCTGCTGTTAAATACCAACCACCTATGTGCAATATGTGCTAGATGTGCAATATATATAGATACCGTTAATAACTGTGTAATATATACCTGGCTGCTAAATCCTAAGAACTGTTACAGGATGTGTATTTTTTTAAATGATGTAACTTTTTATTTTTTATTATATTTTTTATTATATCATAACTTAGTACTTTTTTTAATGCATGTCACATATTTAACATATGTAACATTAAGCTGTCTGTGGCTCTTTTTCCTGCTGTAACTATGCAAATTTCCCCTCCGTGGGACTAATAAAGGTATTCTGATTCTGATTCTGATTCTCCCCCCTTCAATCCCTCCCCCAGCACGAATAATGCCAGAAAGCACTTTTTTGCTGAATGGCATTTCTCATGGTGCTATACCTAGTGGGAAACTATATTATTGGTATTGCTTCACTAACCTGAGGTGCATTTGCTCCAGTCATATCCAGCAACCACAATGTCTCCTGCTACTGTAGCTCTTTAGCCTCGTTTCCCATTTATAACACTACAAATGTGAAAGAGTGGAACTACTTCCTAATCTGCAGGCCAGGCACATACTGCTTCACTTTGCCTCACTGCCTCCCCAACCTCTCAAATGAAGCAAGTGTTACTGGGATGAAATAAGACTGCAATATCTTGATGCTCCTGCAGGCATGCAGCTCAGGGCTTCTCTGATCTGACAGCGAACGGATGGTCAAAGTATGGTACAAATAAACAGAATCACACTAAGCCTGGTTAGTGTTGCCTGACTTCATAAAGTGTGTTTTTTTTAATAAGTGTGTGGTTGCGTTCTAGTCACTTTGGTCAGCGCTACTGCTTGTTACAACTTTAATTTTCCGTACTCGCCATAAACTGTTATTGCTCAGGTTGATCCCGCCCCTGTGACGTATGCGATTCTTGCTTCTAGACCGACAATTTTTTGGTGCTTGAAAAGCACCGGTTTTCGGAGCTTAGAGGCGGCTTCGCTGCGGTGTGAACAGGAAAAAACTGTGCTTTTCAGGCTCTAGCTCCGAGCCGGCCCTGGAACCGCGTTGGTGTGAAAGGGGCAACAGAGCAATCCCCAACCACAAAACATCTCCCCATAAAATAACATTTAGCAAAGAAGTCAATATTCAAGGAGATCTGTTCACTGGGTATCTGACAGTTTCTCTGTTTCCCTACAAGATGGGGCTTTGCTTCCTCTTGTTGGAAAGATGACAGGGCGGCACCCTGGACCATGTTTCTGGTTGGGCCTGATGCATAACGCATCCTACACAAGGTTCCGTCGCGTGCTTCAACGGAGACGCTTCCCATTCAATTTGAATGGGGTGACTCACGCTTTGCCAAACTGAATTGTGGTTCCATTGCTTCGCTTTGCCTCCGTTGCTCGCGGTGAAAGTTGAGAAAAGTTCAACTTTTCAAACGTTGACGGAAGCGCCAGCCAATCAAATCATATGCCAGTACAAGCGCTTGCCAATCAAACGCGTTCTTTGTGTGTCCGGGGCGGGAGATTAATGTGATTGGTTGTTGGATATATAATGCGCCGGTGAAGATGGCCGCATTGTCTTTTGGCTCCTCTCCAACTTTGCCTTCTTTCGTATTTTTTTTGTGTTTATCTACTTCTTGCCGTTTGCTTTTAACATGGTTCGCAACATGCAAGCCGACCGCACCAACTCTATAGCAGAGAGGAACTTCTTCACATCAGAAACTTTGTGGACAATAGCCCACCGACAGACAATGGAGATTCGCCATGGCTACCTGTTGTCCTACCTGAGAGACGCAGGAGAAAGACAAAGCGGGGGTCCCGCGCCGGGCTGCTGGTCAGACTGAGGAAACGAGACCACTGGCTTCGATTGAAGCCAGTATTCTTCTGGCTTCAATCGATTGAAAGTTAAATAAGCTAGATGAACTCAGAAGTCGGATTGCTTTTCAACAGGACATTAAGAACTGTAACATGTTCATTCTCACTGAGACTTGGCTAAACCCCGCTATCCCGGACTCCGCCATTGTTGCTGACGGATTCACTATTTTTCGCCAGGACCGGACAGTTAACTCGGAGAAAAGTAACACACTAACTGGTGTACAGATGTGAGGATTATTTCTTCGGACTGTTCCCCTCATTTAGAGCACCTCATGATCACATGCCGGGCTTCTCACCTGCCGAGAGAATTCACATCTGTTGTGATTACAGCAGTGTATATTCCGCCGCTAGCCGACAACAACACGGCACTCGATCAGCTGTTTGGGATTATCGACAAAACGGAGACTTCAAGGCCAGAGGCGGCGTTCGTTGTGGCCGGGGATTTTAACACCGCTAACATGAAGTAGGTCCTGCCGAAGTACTACCAACACATCAGCTCCCCGACGCGCGGGGGAAACATACTGGACCATGTTTATTCCCCTTTTCGACATGGATATAGGATTCTCCCTCGCCCTCCCTTCAGCAATCAGACCACATCTCATTGCTGCTGCTGCCTGCTTACAGGCAGAAACTCAAACGGGACAGACCGGTAACTAAGTCAGTATAACGATGGAGTGAGGAGTCAGAATCAGCTCTGCAGGATTGCTTTGCATCTACGGAGTGGAGTGTGTTTGAGGACAACAACATCAACACACACATGGACACGGTCATCTGCTACATTGGGAAATGCTTTGATGACGTTGTACCGAAGGTTTCTGTACGAACATTCCCGAATCAAAAGCTCTGGATAAACGGCGAGGTGCGCGGCAAGCTGAAAGCGCGCACTATCGCGCACAGAGCTGGAGATTTGGAGGAGTACAGGAAAACTAGATATGAGAGCTATCAGCAGTGCAAAGGGACAATACAGAGAAAAAGTGGAGGCTGACTTCAGAGGCTGTAACACCCGGAAAATGTGGGTGGGACTAAGAAAATGACAGACTACAAAGGAGCAGCGGGGTTGCTGCGGGAGTGTCTGCGTGCGCATCTCTCCCAGATGAGCTGAACAGTTTTTTAGCACGATTTGAGAGCAGCCAGGCTGTGGAGGCACAGAAGGATCAGGAGCCCTGCCCTTTTGTTCTAAAGAGGGCAGATGTGTGCAAATCCTTTAAAAGGGTTAACCCACACAAGGCTCCTGGACCTGATGGCATCCCTGGCCGTGTTCTCAGGGTATGTGCAGTTCAGCTGGCAGAGGTGTTCACAGACATCTTCAACACGTCCCTGCTGCAGTCTGTAGTCCCCACATGTTTTAAACACTCCACCATCGTTCCTGTCCCCAAAAAGACAAAAATCACCAGCCTCAACTATGGGCTCAGAACAGTCTCATAATACACACATGCACACAGAAGGATTCAAACTTGTATTTCATGATCCGCAAAAGGATTCACACTTGTATTTCCGGATCCACACTTGTGTTTTTCAATGCACACACAAATGTGATCCGTTTCATATACATGTAAATAAAATCCAAATACAGAAAAAAGTTTTACATATGTATTTTTGATCCTCACATATTTGTTTTCCGTTTAAAACCTCTGAACCTGCAAACACAAACCGCTTTCTGTGCACGGATCGCTGTGCATTCGTGTGTGGGTTTTTTGAGACTCCCCTGACGGTCACCCGATTCGTACTTGTAATTTGTTCTATCTATAGCCAATCAGATGTCTCCTCAATTCTAAGCCAATCACATGAGCGCGCCCCCACGAGGGTATGATTTCTTGCGTTCATGATGTAGCGCTTCATGTACGCATTTTGCGCTGTCCGGAGCTGACAGGTCCATGGAGCCTGCCTGCAGGCGCTAATCTCAGGACACTTCCACTCTCAGTACATTGCCACTTTCCGAACAGGAAATGCACGCAAATACAAGCTTTTATATTATTCAAGGTACAGCGCCACTTTCTGTGGGTGCTAGACAGTGAACTGTCAACGGGGGGGAGCCTCGCTGCGGGGAAACGGTGGACCTCTGTCGCCTGTCAAAGCAACTTCAGATGGCCTGTCCGCCCCTGCCGGTACCGAAGTGGGCCGATCGGAGTGGCCCAACCGGCCCACTTCGGTACGTCCCGATGGCCAGTCTGCCACTGCTTCGGCATTCACTGTATAAGTGTTGCACGGCCAGATACGGCTCGAGAAGCTGACTCAGATGAATGACGCGAGTAAACACAGATGACAGCCGGCATGAAACTCGAGCGATTATTCGCATCGCGTCCGGTGTGAACGCACCATTATTACAAGTATTATATCATTATATAATTACAAAAATAAAATCGCCACTCTGAGTACAGCGCCACTTTCCGAACAGGTAATGCACGCAAATAAAATATTTTATATTATTATTAATAATAATATATATATAAATAAAAACATCTTGTGTTTTAGTCATATACAGTCTATGGTTTTAGTTACACCCGCTATTGATTAATTTTGTAAACATTGGACCTTGATACCGTCCACATAGCTATAGTGAAATAATATAATCGAAAACATTAAGCCTCTTTGATTTAATAATCGGAGCTGAAACCTCTCTGCCATCTCATATAACACACACTTCCTTATTTATCTTTGAATAATAATACCGTAAAAATAAAGACGACTCTACTACGGTCCTTCGGTCCTGAGATTAGCGCCTGCAGGCCGGCTCCCTGGACCTGTCAGCTCCGGACAGCGCAAAATGCATACATGAAACGCTACTCCATGAACGCAATGAATCATACCCTCGCGGGGGCGCACTCATGTGATTGGCTTAGAATGAAGGAGACATCTGATTGGCTATAGATAGAAGAAATTACAAGTACGAATCGGGTGACCGTCAGGGGAGTCTCAAAAAACCCACACACGAATGCACAGCGATCCGTGCACAGAAAGCGGTTTGTGTTTGCAGGTTCAGAGGTTTCAAACGGAAAACAAATATGTGAGGATCAAAAATACATATGTAAAACTTTTTTCTGTATTTGGATTTTATTTACATGTATATAAAACGGAACACATTTGTGTGTGCATTGAAAAACACAAGTGTGGATCCGGAAATACAAGTGTGAATCCTTTTGCGGATCATGAAATGACAATGATCCTTCTGTGTGCATGTGTGTATTATGAGACTGTTCTGAGCCCATACTCAACGACTACCGCCCAGTAGCACTCACCTCCATCATTATGAAGTGCTTTGAGCGGTTAGTCAAAACCTTCATCCCCTCCTCCCTCCCTGACTCTCTGGACCCCTGCAGTTTGCCTACAGAGCAAACAGGTCCTCGGTGTCCACATGACTGAGGACCTGACATGGACTCTTCACACTACCACCATCACCAAAAAAGCTCGACAGCGGCTCTTCTTCCTCCGCAGGCTGAGGAGGTTCAAAATGGACTCCAGGATACTCTGCAACTTATACAGGTGCACCATAGAGAGTATCCTGACTGGCTGCATCACGGCCTGGTACGGCAGTTGCACCGCCCTCAATCGTAAGGCTTTACAGAGGGTGGTGAAAACTGCACAGAACATCACCAGGACGGAGCTGCCATCCGTGGAGGACCTTTACTCCCAGCGGCTCAGGAAGAAAGCCCTCAGGATTACAAAAGACCCCCATCACCCCAGCTACAAACTGTTCTGTCTGCTGCCGTCTGGCAGGCGTTACCGCAGCATCCGGACTAAAACCACCAGACTCAGGGGGTATAAAATGAAACTGAGGGGGAGTAGACGTGTGCCCTGACAGCTCCGAGATTAGTGACTTCAAAATACTTTTTCATTGTGCAGTTTGGCTCACTAATTGTATGCGACAACTTATAAAGTACTTATAAAGTACTCTAGCGAACTCTAGCTCAATTATTTTTATTTTTGACTGGCCAAAATGACTACAACTCGATCAAAACAAGACCCGCAAAAGGAGGCCTCAGAGCCTCGCTTTTTCCTGACCAACGTTGCTGGGGACATCCTAGATGCCTCGCTGTTACAGTCGATGATGGAGTCTCTCAAGAATTACATATTCGGGAAAATTGATGCATCGGCCGCGAGTCTGCACTCTGAAATATTGTCTGTGAGACAAGAACTGAAGAGCTCAGTTGAACCAATTCAGCGCGCAGTAGAGGCACACGAAGCGACGATGCGAGATCTGGAGCAAGCTGCCACTGACCACAGCACTCGGATAGGCGAGCTGGAAGCTACAGTTGGCATGCTAACTTCACAAGTGAAACGCTTGGATGACAAATGTGAGGATCTTGAGGGCAGGTCCCGGAGGAATAATATGCGCGTGATGGGTATTCCAGAGGGACTGGAGGGACCCTGTGCCTCTGATTTCGTCGCGCAGTTGCTCCGGGACTTGCTCAAGCTGGACGAGAAGCCTCTACTCGACCGTGCCCATCGGACCCTGCGAGAGAGACCCAAGGAGGGGACCCCACCTCGGCCCTTTGTTGTAAGGGTACACTTCTTTCACATCCGGAGCCAGATCCTGCAGCGGGCTGGTGAATCCTCTCCTCTTCTCTACAACGGCAAGAGGATCTCCATTTTCCCAGACTATACGTCCGTTATATCCGTTGCCAAGAAGCGAGCTGCTTTTGTCCCAGTTAAGCGTACTCTGCATTCCTACCCAAATGTGAAGTTCGGTCTCCTCTTCCCGGCAACTCTCAAAATCACCATGCCGAATGGAACGTCACACAGGTTTGAGGATCCTACGGTGGCCACTGACTTTGTCAATAAGAACTGTAAATAGACTGCCTATCCTACAGTGGGTCTGTTTAAAAACAGTTATATGGTGGTCGTTCATTCTTCAGCTGGAGATTGCTAGAGTTTGTTGACATTATTGTGGACTACATTTCCCAAGTGCCTTGCCCGGTGCACGTGACCGAGTTCTGATTTATAAATAATAAAAATAAAAATAAGAGAATATATATATACTAGCATTATTGTTTATTTTTGTATTACATATTGGGCCACTACGGATACCTTTTTACACTGGTTGTTAGTTCAATTATGGGTAACTTATACACAGTGGTTTGTACAATGTACATTTATTAATTCTTAATATGTCACTTTATCTCAGGTAGCGCTATTGTGTCTCTAAGGCTACCTTGGAGCGTTTAGGTTTAGGCCTAGTTATTAGTTTGGGTTTTGCAAGTGGCATCTCGCTTGGGGAGATTGCTGTGCTGGGGTGGGCTGGGGAGTTGGGTTCTGTATGTTTCATGTTCTTGTCTTGTATGTTTTATGTTTTTATTTTTATTGTATTCATCATTGCACTTTGTTTGGTTGGTTGTGCTGCCGGTCTTTCATAATTCCGTTTTATCTTTAAATGGTCCAGCCCAGGTTAATTCAACGCCCTGATGGGAGCGCCCTTAAGTTTACAAGTTGGAATTGCAGGGGACTGAATTCTCCAGTTAAGCGCACCAGGGTCATGCGCCATCTTCAATATTTGGGTGCTCAAGTGATTTATCTTCAAGAAACACACTTCAAACCATCTGTTTTTTCTAGAATTAGGAATGGATGGATTGGACATGCTTACTATTCATCATTCAACAGCAAGTCTAGAGGAGTTGCTATCTTGATACACAAATCGGTTCCCTTTGCTTTCACTCGGATGGTTTCTGATCCGAATGGCAGATACCTGATTGTTATTGGCATGATATATTCTACTGTTCTACTAGTGAATGTGTACGCCCCTAACTGGGATGATGTGAATTTTTTTCGGCAGCTCTTTTCTAACCTTCCTGACATGTCCTCAAACTTCCTTATCTTAGGTGGTGACTTTAATTGTTGGCTTAGTCCACAGCTGGACCGCTCCTCCAAGAAGACTGTTACGCCTTCGGGGTCTGCTTAGACGATTAGAGACTTCATGAGTGAGTTTGCAATAACATATCCCTGGCGCTTCTTTAACCCCACCGGTAAAGCGTACTCCTTTTTCTCCCATGTTCACAATACGTTCACTCGGATAGACTACTTTATGGTGGTAGATGACAGACTTCTCCCTTCCGTGAGTTCCTGTTCATATGAGACTAAAGTTATTTCGGATCATGCCCCTGTCGTGATGAGTATCAGATTTAAGGGTTCTGTACGTACGCAAACCCCATGGCGTTTAAACATGCATTTGCTTTCGGATGAACATTTCAGAGCTATTTCCAACCAAATTGACATATTTCTTAGCATTAACAAGACTCCGGACATTTCTGCATCTGTGTTATGGGAGACATTGAAAGCTTATATTAGAGGGCAAATATTTCCTATGTAAGCCATGAGAGGAAACAGAAAAGAGAGAGATTAACTGAACTAACGAGGCTTATTGCTCAGCTGGATGACCTCTATTCCGTTTCACCAACCTCATTCTTCAATCGGAATTCAATACGTTGACCGCAGACCAGGCTGCTGTACTTCTTCTTAAGGCCAGAAGTAATTATTACGAATAGGGTGACAAAGCTGGCAGATTTCTGGCCCATCAATTACGACAGAATGTTGCCTCTTGCCAGATTCCCAGAATCCAAACACCCTCGGACATTACGATGGATCCCCAAAGAATTAATGATGAGTTTAGAGACTATTATGCTTCGTTATACACATCTGAAACCGGCTCGGACACGCAGGATTTGGACAATTTTTTTACCACCCTCGAAGTCCCTTGATACATCCTGATATGACTGAGGATTTGGAGAAGCCAGTAACTGCTGTTGAACTCTCGTTGCTATTACATCGATGCAAGGCGGAAAATCTCCGGGCCGGACGGCTATCCACTAGAATTTTACAGGAAGTTTCAACAGAAATTAGCCTCTGTTTTGATAGATATGTTTAGTGAATCGTTTAATTCTACTAGTTTGCCCCCAACGCTTAATCAGGCCTCTATCTCCCTCATTTTAAAAAGGAATAAGGATCCCCTTGCATGCTCCTCCTACCGACCAATCAGCTTGTTAAATGTGGATTTTAAATTACTGTCTAAAATGCTCGCTTTACGTTTGGAAACCGTGTTACCAACCATTATCTCTCCCGATCAAACCGGCTTCATCAAAAATAGGCATTCATTTTTTAACTTAAGACGACTTTTAACACAATCTACCAGCCTTCCGCAAATTCTGTACCTGAAGCGTGATATCTTTAGATGCAGAAAAGGCCTTTGATCGTGTGGAGGTATCTTTTTCACACCTTGGAGAAATTTGGCTTTGGAAAGAACTTTACCTCATGGGTGAAGCTATTGTACTCCTCTCCCCTAGCTTCAGTGAGGACGAATAATACGCATTCTGAATATTTCCCTCTCCACCGCTCCACCAGGCAGGGTTGTCCCTTGAGCCCTCTCTTATTTGCCTTAGCTATTGAGCCCCTCTCCATCGCTCTTCGTTGTGACCCCCGCATTAGAGGTATTTTCAGAAATGGGGTAGAACAGAGAGCTTCTCTTTATGCGGATGACCTTCTTCTTTATGTCTCTAATTTCTCTGTGTCTGTCCCTGCAGCTCTCTCTATCCTTAGCTCATTTGGTGCTGTATCCGGTTATAAACTCAATTTAAGTAAAAGCGAATTGTTCCCTTTAAATAGAGCGGCGCGTGAGTTCCCTCTACATAGTCTACCATTTAAAACTGCACTACACAGCTTCACTTACCTCGGGATCCAGGTGACCGATACATTTAAAGATCTTTATAAAGCTAATTTTGCCCCCCTTTTGTCCTGCGTACAGGAAGACTTCGACCGCTGGTGAGTGTTGAATCTGTCTCTGGTTGCCCGAATTAATTCTATCAAGATGAATATACTCCCCAAATGTCTATATTTATTTCAATGTGTGCCCATTTTCCTCCCTCAAACATTTTTTCGTAAAACTGACACTATTATTTCGAACTTTATTTGGAACAAGAAAACCCCAAGGATACGCAAGCAATTTTTACAGAGACCAAAGGCGCTCGGTGGACTTGCTCTGCCGAATTTGAGGTTCTATTATTGGGCAACTAATCTGAGAATAATACAGTCCTGGCTGCAGTCTGACTCACAGCACTCTCTGCCTGTTTGGCTTGAAATGGAGGCTGCTTCCTGTAGTCCAGTATCTCTTTCAGCATTGTCTCACTCTCCCATTAAGACCCCCTCCTCTGCTTACACTAAAAATGTAATTGTCAAAGCATCCTTGAAATTTGGAATCAGTTCAGAGTTTCTTTGATCTCCAAACATACTCTACATTAGCCCCTTTAACTGCAAACCATGTTTTTCCTCCATCCTTAGTAGATGGCGCATTTACTATTTGGTTTAACCAAGGCATTAAAACATTCAAAGACCTTTATATTCACAACGCATTTGCTTCTTTCCAACAGCTATCTGACAAATTTGCACTACCTAGGCAACATTTCTTCAGGTATCTACAGATTCGCAGTTTTGTTAATAATAGATTTCCTCAGTTTCCTAATCACCCAACTGATTCGCCACTAGACACACTCCTTAGGCCGTTACCTACTCTGAAGGGAATGATGACGTGTATTTACGCTCAGATTTATTCTCTTCGTTTGGTTACCCTGAACTCCATTAAATCTCTTTGGGAAAAGACTTGGGGAGGAGATTTCTGAGAACTTGGGAAAAAGCCCTTGCTAATGTACATAAATCTTCTATTTGTGCTAGACATGGACTGATTCAGTGCAAAGTTGTGCATCGCACACACTTTACTAAGCTCAGGCTCTCTAAAATATATAAGGAGGTGGACCAAACTTGTGACAGATGTAGCCAAGCACCGTCGAGTCATGCACACATGTTCTGGTCTTGTCCGGTCTTACACTCTTATTGGACTGAAATCTTTAGATCACTGTCAGAAATCACTGGAAAACCGATCGCTCCTAATGCTATGACCGCACACGTTTGGTGTAACCCCACCCACATGGCCACTCTCTTCTCTGGAGACAGCCTACATAGCCTTTGTTACTTTACTAGCCAGACGCCTGATATTGCTCATGTGGAAGTCTCCAATATCCCCTTCACACACCTTGTGGTTAAAAGAAGTCCTAAATTCAGCGAAACTCGAGAAAATAAGGTGCATAGTGAGGGACTCCCTGGGGAAATTCCACAAGATGTGGAACCCCTTCTACAGGTATATACGGGAGCTGGACATGTCGGATGTCTCTGTACAATAGGGTGGTGGTCCTGCGGTGTTAAACTGTGATTAGTGGGCGGCTGACTGACCAACAAGTGCTATGTTTTTATTTGATATGTTTGGTCTTTTTGTTCCGTTTATACACATTGTTTGATTTCTACTTTTTCATTACGTTATTAATAATGGACTCAGACTCAGAGCCTTTAGTTTTTGATTTTGTTGTTGTTTTATTTGTCCTGTCTCAGTCCTTTTTTTTTGTTTTGTTTTATTTATTTTTGTTTAGTTTTTTGTCCTGTCGGACTCAAATCGCACTGTTGTCATCCTACTTGTTTGCCAACTGCTATTGTGCTGTCTGTTTGGTTGTTTGTTTATAAAAATCTAAAATAAAAAGTTTAAAAAACAAAAAAACAACCTGAGCAGTAAACGAGAAAGGAAAAGAAGAAAAGCATGGACTCACCACTCCTCGAACACCGGGCCTGTCCGACATGCCCTGGCCTGATCGCGGGGGCTGATCCGCACCGGCCTGGGGCCGGACCGCGCCGAAGACGGCCTAAGCCAGTCGCCGGCCTGCAACGCCTGCCGGATGACCCCTCGGCTAAGCCGCCGACATCGTTGGGATCATTTCCGGGTGAAGTTCGGGCCGCCGGAGGAGGCGGAGGATCAGGACCTCAAGGTGGTGGAGATGGGTGAACAGGATGACGAGGTGCCATTCGTGTTCGCCATCCCGAGGGGCCGGGTGGCCACGGAGGAGGAAGACGACGAGGAAGCCTCATTGTCTGGTACTTTCGGGTCCGGCGGCCAGGAGGGTCCAGCACACAGGTCTGCGCGTCTGGTTCACCACCATCGACCTGAAAGACGCGTACTTTCATGTAGAAATGGCTCCAGAGCACAGAAAGTATCTGCGTTTTTGCCTTCCAGGGGATAGCCTACGAGTACAACAGATTACCGGTCGGATTCCCCACGCACGTTCAGCAAATGTGTGGCCACAGCGCTCCAGCCTCTGCGCGCCCATGGCATGAGAGTTTTCTTTTATCTGGACGACCTCATAGTCATGGCCAGGTCCAGGGAATGGGCAATGTTTTGCACAGCCCAATTGATCCTACACCTAACCAAGTTGGGCTTTGTGATCAATTGGAAGAAGAGCACCCCCATACCTCACCAACAGGCGTTGTATTTGGGAGTGGTGCTCGATGCAGGCGCGCTGCGTGCCACCCTGTCAGAGAGCAGACGCGCGTCCCTGCTTCGGGCGGTTCGCAGGCTGCGACAGGGGGCAACAGTGACAGCTTTGACTTTCATGCAGACTCTGGGTCTCATGGCGGTTGCTCACGTTGTGGTCCCGACCGGGTTACTGCATATGCGCTGCCTGCAGAGGCGGTTCTCCAGCCTGCGTTTAGATCCCAAGAGGCACAAACGACGTCTAGTGAACATCCCCCCCTCAGTGGAGGGCAACCTCTGGTTCTGGGGTTCCCCGGATCACCTCCGGAGGGGGTCTCCACTGGGACGGATGACCTCCTACATCACAGTGTTCACAGACGCATCCAGAACAGGATGGGGAGGGACCTGCCTGAAGAGAGCTATAGGTGGGCGCTGGTCTCTAACAGAAACACGGCACAGCAACCTCCTAGAGCTACGGGCAGTAGTGTTGGTCCTCCAGCATTTCAAGCCCCTAATTCAGGGGAGACATGTACTGGTCAGGAGCGACAACAGCACCACAGTGGCATACATCAACAGGCAGGGCGGAGTCCGCTCCGCCACCTTGTTGACCACAGCGGAGAAACTGTGGTTATGGGCTTCAGAGGTGGTGTTATCTCTGAGAGCCCTCCACATCCCGGGAATGGAGAACAGGGGGGCCGACCTCATGTCGAGGGGCGGCCCCCTGCCAGGCGAGTGGGCGCTTCACCCGGAGGTGGGGAAGCAGGTCTGGGCCCAGTTCGGGAGAGCAGAGGTGGACCTGTTCGCCAGCCGGCGCAACAGCCACTGTACCCTGTGGTTCTCCATGGCTCTGAGCGACGTTCCGCCCTTGGGGGTGGACGCGTTCGCACACGAGCCATGGCCAAGAAAGCTGCTCTACGCTTTTCCACCGCTGCGTCTCATTCTCCCTCTCCTGGGGAGAGTGAGGCGAGAACGTCTGTCAGTCATCCTAGTGGCTCCGGATCGCGTTGGGGCGCCGTGGTACTCAGAGATGACACAGATGAAGCTGGGCTAGCCCTGGGCGGTTCCCCAGTTCTGGGGGGCGATGTCTCAAGAGGCAGGTGCAATCGGGGCGTTACCCACTCTGGGCCAACCTTTCCAGGCTTGGCTCCTGAGAGGGACAGGCTGAGACAGGGTGGATTGTCTGACAAGTTATTCAGTCTATCCAGGCAGCTAGAGCGGATCCACCACAGCCTGTTACAGGCCGAAGTGGCTGGGATTCCAGCGATGGTGTGAGGAGCGGAGAATAGAGCCCCTATCTTGTGAGTTGGGATCTATTTTGTCCTACTCACAGTTACTGGTGGACAGAGGGCTTGCTCATTCCACAGTGAAAGTGTATGCAGCAGCCATCTCGTCCTGCCATGAGGGATTTGACGGCAGGTCAGCCTTTAGACAGCCACTGATATCGCATTTTTTACAGGGGGTCAGGAGGCTGCGCCCAGTAGTGCACGCCTCCGCCCCGCAGTGGGACCTGCTGTTGGTGCTCTGGAGTTCTCCTCCCTGAAAGCACTGTCGTGGAAGACAGCATTGCTACTTGCCTTAACGTCAGCCAAGAGAGTGTCCGAATTAACCGCTCTGTCAGTGGACCCGAGTTGCTTGTGATCCGGGGTGACCGGAGCGGGGCGACACTCAGGCCGACACTCAGGCCGACACTCAGGCCGACACTCAGGCCGAACCCCTCCTTTGTGCCCAAGAGCCTAAGGAGTGCGTTCAGGTCGAGGGCTATTCAGCTAGGGGGCTTTAGTCTTCCACCCCATAGTGGGGCCAGGGAAGCTAAATTGCACCTCCTCTGCCCGGTGCGTGCGCTAGCATGTTATGTGGAGCGCAAGGCTGCCCTTAGACGCACTGAACAGCTGTTTGTGTGCTTCGGGGGCGGGGTGACCGGGAAAGCGATGTCCAAGAAGCGCCTGGCAGGATGGCTTTGCGAGTGCATTGCACATGCCTGCGGACAGGCGGGGAAAGCCTGCCCCGCGGGGGTCCGTGCACACTCTACACGGGCTGTGGCTGTGTCAACAGCCTTATTCAACGGCGTGCGTGTAGAGGACATATGCACGGCGGCGTCTTGGTCAAACGGCAAGGCCCCTTCATAAAGTTTTATCTCTTGGACATGTCTGGCTCTTTCTCATCGTCTGTGCTTGCTGGGGCAACGCAGGACTGGTGAGGAGGGGGGAGGCTGTGGGTCAGTGGGCATCTGACCCCCTCCCCGGGTGTAATGCGCTTACGTTTTTTCCGGGCCCCCTGGAAGGTCCCGGGGGACGTAGTTCGCGCTGGGCCCATACGGGGCTGGAGGGCTCTCCTCGCCTTCCTAAGGGCAGGAGGGGAGAGCCCTCCACACTATAGTCCACACACACTCTTTGCCCCTTAGGGACTCGGGAGAGGTGGTGCACAGTGAGCCCATACAGGGCTGGGGACTCTCTCCGTCTGCCTATGAGCAGAGGGGGGGAGCCCTCAGCACTGTTTTCAGAGCACACTTTTCGCGAGGTAAGCGCGTCGGAGTGTGCTCTGTCAGCCGCGGCCAAGACTTCTCTACGGTCACAACCTAGGAGGGTGCGGTGCAGCGGCTGCTAACCAGAAAGCTGGTCAGGGGCAGTGGGATGGAACGGTGTTGTTGGACGACAGCGCGTGTATAGATCGGCCTGTGAGAGATATAACGAGGGGTTACGTATGGTAACCCTTGTTATATAAGCACAGGCAGAGCCCTCTACTCGGGGCACTGTCTGTCCTATGCCGCTCGCTGAAGAGAGGTGTAGGATGACAGTCAGGAGGCTAGGCCTCCTTTTATACGGTGAGATGCGCGCGCATTCAGGTAGGCCCGCCCCGGGGCCGGCTACGTTTATGGAAGTCTCAGTGGATGAATGCTTACATGATATGATCAAGGGGTAGTACCCATAGAGTCCAGTAGAGGGCTCCGCCTGTGCTTATATAACAAGGGTTATCATACGTAACCCCTCGTTTCATCCCACAGGCAATAAGACTGCTAAACAACTGAACTGTTGAAACAACATCTGTTAAACACCTGAACTGTTGAAACAACATCCATAACATTCATCTGCTACTTAGAAATTATTTATCTATTTATCTAATATATCATATTCCAATAAATTGCATAATATTATGACGCTTATTGCACTATTTCACTTTTTACAAAAAAAATTGTATTTACTATTTACTTGCACTATATTTCTGTTTATCTGTTTTATTACGTTGCACTGTTGGAGGAGCCTGTGACCTAAGATTTTCATCGTCATAATTACACTGTAGCTATGTTCGTATCAAAAAAAATAAAAACCTTGAACCTTGGTTGTTAACCCAAAGTGCCAGACACGCCCACCGGCAAGCGTCAATGCGACGGAACCATAGGCTGGCACGATTCACTAGTCTTTGGTCTTATAACGTCATAAGACAATTGCAAATATCCTTTGTAAAAATCGTGTTTATCCTTCTAGCCAAAGAAAACATGATATGGTGACCAAAGAAAACTATACCCAATAATAGGTAATGCGGCCACTTTCGAAGGATATTACAGAAATGTGTCTGTCAGTAAACATGACCCTTTAGCAAATTCAGGAGCCATTTCATTTTTGGTCCAAAACAAGGACTCACAGAAAGGCCCCTTCTACAGAAACCAGGATTACTGTATCTGTAACCATGACAACCAATGGCCTGAAACTAAACTGCTATGGAACACTCAGTGGGGCTGACCCGGTGCTTCAGTTTAGATCAGAGTTGTCCAAACTACAGCCTGTGGGCCAAATGCGGTACATCAGAATGGGGAAGAAGGGTGTTTTGTTTGAACGTGGCATTGTTATTTAAGTGACTTTGAACATGGCATGGTCCTTAGTGTCAGACGGGCTGGTCTGAGTATTTCAGAAACTGCTGATCTACTGGGATTTTCACCATCTCTAGGTTTACAGAGAATGGTCAGAAAAAGAACAAATATCCAGTGAGCGGCAGTTCTCTGGGCGGAAATGTCTTGTTAATGCCAGAGGAGAATTGCCAGACTGGTTCAAGATGATAGAAAGGCAACAGTAACTCAAATAACCACTAGTTACAACCAAGGTCTGCAAAAGAGCATCTCTGAATGCACACCACGTGGAACCTTGAAGCAGATAGGCTACAGCAGCAGAATACCACACCAGGTGCCACTCCTGCCAGCTAAGCTGTAATGGTGCAGGGGATATATTTACTTTGGGCCCCTTGGTATAATTTGGGAATTGTTTAAACGGCACAGCCTTCCTGAGTATTGTTGCTGACCATGTCCATCCCTTTATGACCACATTGTTCCCATTTTCTTATGGCTACTCTCAACAGGAAAACACACCATGTCACAAAATTCAAATCATCTTAATCTTTGGTTTCTTGAACATGACAATGAGTTTGCGGGCTCAAAATGGCCTCCGCAGTCACCGGATCTCAAATAGAGCACCTTTGGGATGTGGTGGAACGAGAGATTTGCATCATGGATGTACAGCCGACAAATCTGCCGCCACTGAGTGATGCTAATATGGACCTAAACCTCGTACGAAGAATTAGGCAGTTCTGAAGGCAAAAGGGGTCCAGCCCAGTGTTAGCAAGATATACCTAATAAAGTGGCCGATGAGTGTATATAGTGGCAAGAGAAAGTATGTGAACCCTTTGGAATTTGCTGGTTTTTAAACACTATTAAAAAATATAGCATATCTTATTTTCAAAATAAATTGAGATTGAGTATTTTATAGAATTTTTTACAATGAAAGATAATCTGAGAACATGGCAGTGCATTTCTACAATTAAATCTACTTTAGAGTCACAACAGTTAAAATGATTAAAGAAAGATACCTACATCTCTCGATACTTTGGGAAGAAATATTTGTAAACTCAAAGAAAGACCCGAGTCCTTGATTCTAACGAGGACCAAATTCTAATAGTGCCAACAACTGATCTGCCACACTCAAGGATGTAACTTTGATTTGAGAAGTGGGGGGGACACAAACGAGGGGGTCCTTGTATTTTTTACAACTATATTACATAGATGACCAAACCGTTTGAGACCCACTGAGATAACTTAGACTAAAGTTTACAATCTAATCACTCAGCGAGTCCTTTACCTCACTGAGCTGACGTTATCTCTCTCAGTCCGACAGGAGAGGACTCTCCCTCTCCTTGTTGTTGAAACAGCTTCTAATCTCCGTTAGTGGGGACACAAACGGGATTTTTAAAAGTGGAGGGGACATGTCCCCCCCTGTCCCCAGTGGAAATTACGCCCATGGCCACACTACCTGTGTATAAAGACCAATTTGTCATCTACCAAGCGCTATTTCTGTATCTTCTTGTAAAAGCTACCAGATCTTTATTAACAATTTAACTGTTCAAAGCTATTCCTTTAATGTTTTGCACGGCAAGCTGATTTTGTCAGCACCACAACTCTTCTCAAACCCAGAATATTCACCTGATTTGGCTCTAATAAGTGAACCTGCTGATGTAACATATTACACAAAATATTTACCCTACTTTACTTTGCTTGCTTGCATTTAACTTGACACAAAGTACACAGATAAAAAAAGAGACACAAAAATGTATTTTATAGTTGACTTTATCTCTTATCTGAATGAAGTAACTTACATGCCTTAACAAAGTAACATTGGGTTGTGAAAATAATTTTCAATTACAGCACATTTCAAATGTATGTACACGGAAAAAATAGAAACCTGAAAAAATGCAACCCAAGATAAAACACTAAAATGCACATGATTATCTACAGTATATGTCATATAAAATACCATTAGATTAAAATTACCAGTTTGAATAATATCTTACATATTATCAACAAAACTGACAAGAAGTATCCCAAAATAAATGTCAAACAAGATCTCCTTAGGTCACGCGTTGTCTGATTCAGAACACACACTGTTTTATGTTGTAAAACAGCTTTACACAATTAACATATCTTTGTCATAGATTTACAAACTGACAAAACTGGCTGTTTGGCTGTATACAAATCGCGATACATTTGTCAATGGACATGCAGGAGAAGATGCGCTGTCATAGTGACAGGATTCAAGTTCTTGGTAAGTATGCAACACAAGGGAAAAAATACAAATCTATATCTAGATTTAAGTTGTGATAACAATTGGAGATACACAGTCAGATGTAAGGCATGAAAGGGAAGCTAAGATAAATGTTATGCAGTAACCATTACTGAGAGGTCCCAACATGTGTCTGTTGATGTTCCTCCAGTAGGTGAGGAAAAGCGAAAGCTTTGTCACACTCTGTGCATTCATATACAACTTGGCCCATGTGACTTTCTTGGTGCTGCTTAAGATGAGACCACTTGCTGAATGACTTGTAGCACATATCACAGCGGAACTCTCCAACTTCTTTTTCTGCGTGTGATCTCATATGTAATGATAGATCTTGTGCTGTATTAAATGTGTTGTTGCACTGGGAACATATGAACTTGTCAGTGGCCTGCAGAGATGTGTTTTTTTGACGATGTCTTCGCTCATGCTCTCTGAGGTACCGGCTCTTGGCAAACGTTTTTCCACAAAGCTTGCATATGTAGGGATTGTCCGTTCCATGCTGTTTATTTTGATGCTCCAAAAGGGCACACTTTGAGGAGAACTCCATTGAGCAAAGAGTGCAATTGTACAAGTCCTCTCCAAGAACATCGACATCCTCCTCCTCTCCTGCTGCTTGATAAGTTTGAAGAGATGTCTTGGCAGATGGGTTTGTGCGCTTAGCCTCCATTGTTGTGGGCTGTTGATGGGAACAATGGTGCTGGCGGAAAGCATCTCTTCCCAAAAAGATATGGCCACACTCTGTGCATTCAATTGCAGTAACTGAGTTGCCTACATGAAGGTGATCTTGATCTTCAAGCTTACTTCCAGACGGTAAGGTCATTTTGCATTCAAATGAACCATCAGAATGCGCCGGAAAATGAAAAATCAAGTCAGTGGCACTGGCAAAACACTGATGGCAAACTGGACATATGAAACCATGTGATTGATCTCCAACGTTACCTTCACTGCTGTGTTCTATTCCTGCGGCATTATCATGGCTCTTCAGATGGCTTAGAAAAAGCTGAGAAGAGGGAAAGCAACTGTTGCATTGATTGCATTGATATTTGCCATTAGATGGTAATTGATGGATGACCTTGTGCTTTTTCAGGTGAGATTCATGCAGAAAATGTTTATCACAGTCCAAACAGGAGTATTGTCGCTCATTGGCTGCCATGCAACCGTGCTCTGATAGAGTCTCTGGGTCTCTGAAACGCTCACCACAAACACCACAGCGATACTTAAGTTCTTTCGTGGATACTGATGAGATCTCAGAAGGTGAAACAGATGTCTCACGTTCTTCCCTTGTAGTGGAAGATGGGTGGCAGTCAACCGACTTTGAGTGGCTTTTCCGATGCTCAACTCTACTACTTTTGGAGAGGAACACAAGATTGCAAATATCGCATGGGAAGCTCTCTTCACGGTGGGTAGACATGTGTTCTGCCAACTGCAAGGGACCTGTGAAACTGAAGTCACACTTGGAACATCGATATGGCCGGCTCTTTCCATGCGTATGCTTGTGTTTACGCAGTGCAAAAAGCGAGACAAAACCCCTGCCACACGCCTGACACTGAAATTCAGACTTGTGCATTCGTTGATGCTGCTGCAACTGGGATGCCTGAAAAAAACATCTACCACATTCTGCACATTCATGTGGTTTGTCACCTAAGTGACACCGCTGATGATCCTCAAGACTTTCAGATGTTGGGAATGTCTTGCCACACACATGGCATGGGAAGTAAGGCGCAGAATCAGAGTCACTGTCCTCACTGTTATTTTCATCCTCATCACTTTCACCAGTTGTACTGACCTGACTGCTGGATGGTTCTTCAGCACGGCTCTTTTCCTCTATAGTTTTCCTAAGATCCCTCTGCTCTTTAATATGCCATTTTTTATAATGTCTATCTAGTGATTTTTTGACTGTATAGGCCTTGTTACAGAAACGACAAGTAAATGCATCATCTGGATGCTCTTCTCTGAAATGACTACATAAAGATGGTCTTGTCCAAAACCTTTGATTGCACAGTTTGCAAATGAAAGGCCTATTAGGGTCATGGCATGTTCTGTGAATTTCAAGTTTAGATACATTGCTAAAAATCTTGGAGCAGACGGACAGGATAAAGTTTCATCAGATTCATGTAACCTCATGTGTCTTACAAGATTTCCTTGACTAGCAAACACCTGTCCACACTTAATACATGCATTGCACTTTTTCGCTTGTTCCTGCCTTCCATGGTCTTCAAGGTGACTAATGAGCAATAAGCCATCTGTGAAGCTCTGATCACATTCTGAACATTGGTACTGCACAGCTTTCTTCGTTTTACTTGAGCTGCTTTGCTCATAATCTTCCTCGGAACTTTGTGGTGATTTGTCCATCACCACAGAGAAGTTGCTCTGCACTGATTTGGAGGTTTCTTCATAATCGAGCATGTCATTCAGCACAATATCAATCTCTGCTTTCAAAGGGACTTCCAATTGTTGGGTTTTAGTTCTCTCTGAAACGCTTCCAAATCTACATTTCCTGTTGTGATTACGGAGAATACTTTTATTCCAGAAGCCCTTCTTGCATGTTTTACAGTTAAAAGGAACTTTCCTTGTGTGAACACGCAGATGACCAGTTAGTCCAGCATTATTGGTGAAGGAAGTATTGCACACTGGGCAAGTAAATGGCTTGGGGACCTCAACACTAAACTGTTTGTCACAACTCTCATCCAAAGGTTCTTCTTTGATGTTGGGTATGTTTGACAGATGGTGTTGTAGGGGAGCAGAGGACACTGGTAGAACCTTTGTTTCCAGCTTGTGTTCATTTAAAAAATGCTCTTGAAGCTCTGAAAATAGCAAGAAACGGGAACTACAGTATGCACAAGAAAAGCCTTTTGTTGGGCTTTTAGAGATCGTCTGTTGGCTTTTAAATAATGTGGACTTTGATAATCTTGTTGATAAATGTCCTCTTTTTTGGGAACACTTTGCGGAATGACGTCTCACATAATCTTTCCTTATAAATCTTTCACCACAATCCTCACATGCATATGGCCGCTCTCCTGTATGCAGACGGTTGTGCACGGCCAATTGCCAGCCGCTTTTAAAAGCACGGGGGCAATAGCTACATGCATATCTGTAGTTTTTGCTGAAATATGGCTGAATTTTCTGTATAATTCTATTTCTCACCCCTTTAAGCGGATTTGTGACATCTTCTGTTTGTGGATTCGTTTCTGAGGGTTCATTGTAGGGCATTCTGCACTTTTTTGTCTTCCTATGTTTTTTCAGGGATCCTTCTTGAGTGAATGATGAGCCACAGCGTGTGCACTTAAATGGTTTTGGAGCATGGAACATAGTGACATGTCGGGAAAGTTTAGACTGAGATGGAAAGCTCCTGGAACAGACTTTGCACTCAAATGTCTCCTGCTTTGCATTGCGCTCTGTTTCACAGTTATTTTGCCATCCCTTGCCAACGTAATCCAAGCTGATTTTGGGAATACAGACTTCTAATCGCGTCTTTTTCCCCCTACAACGAATCTCATGTACTTTCAGATGATCGTGCCTTGAAAAGCAGCTGTCACAGGCCTTACAGCGATAAGGTTTCACTTCGTTGTGTGTCAAAATATGACGTCTCAGGCTTCGTGATTTCATGAAGGACTTGGTGCAGAATTTGCACTTGAACTCAGCTTCCCCTTCAGCTTTGGGATTTTGTGCTGCTTCTCTGGGAGTAAGAGTCTTTGACAATTGAGTTGCAGCAGCATCTTTGATTTTTGACTTATCCTCTTCATCAACACCATCACAGAAAGCTTCATGCTTCAAACACATTGACTTACTTCTATAACAATGTCCACAGTGCATACATGAGTAGGGTTGTACACCAGTATGGCTAACAAGATGTCTCATGAGTATAGATCTGTACCTGAACCTCTGTGTACAGTGAGGACATTTAAAGAAAAGCTTGTTAGTTGCATTGGATTTTGAAGACATATTGCTGACATTCTGTCTTGCCTGTGAAGTGCTTTTGCAGACGCTATCCTTGGATGATAGGCCAGTGTTGTGCTTTAGAGATTCCATGCAGTTGTTTTGATGTTGTTTTAATTTTGTTAATCCAAAGAACTGCTCACATCCTGAGCAGAAAAGCAGAGTGTTTGTCTTGTGTCCATCGTGATGTCTTTGCAGGCGTATTTTCTTAGTAAACGTCCGAGGACAATAGGAACATTGATGTGTTCCTTTTTTCTTGGCGTCAGACTCCAATGTGATAAGGGGTCTGGTTTGATCAGCTGAACACTTTTCACGGTGAAGTTTGAGGTACGTGTCTAGATAAAACTGTTTTCCACAGTCAATGCAGGAAAAGGGTTTATCTCCAGTATGTATGCTCATGTGGCGCAGCAAATTGCGGCGATTTTTTGAATCACGCTTGCAAAATGGACACTGTTTTGACGAAGACACAGATATATGTGTAAGAGAATGTTTTCTTAGTACATGGGCATCATCAAACACATCTTTACATATGGAACACTGCCTCTGTTTTGGTCCACTCTTCTCTTTTACAGACTCCAAGGACTGCTGTGGTTTTAATGCTGGTCTATCTTCAAGCAGGCTTGTCTGGTTTTCTCTATTTTTGTGGCTCTCTAGATGCCTGAGGAGATATGCAGGATACTGGAACTGTAGATGACAGTCTGGGCATTGAAGCTTTCCCCTTTTAAGATGTGAGTTTCTGTGCTGGATCAATGCTCCAATAGTTGGGAGAATCTTTCTGCAGACAGTGCATTGTATCCTCCTCTGATGAACGTTTTTTTTATGAATGATTAGATACGCACGTTTCTTGTATATTTTTCCACAATCCAGACAGCGGTATGGTCTTTCACCTGTGTGATTTCTCTCATGTCTTTTCAATGACTGTGGTGTGTCAAAACAACTTCCACAAAATGTACAGCTCAGGGCAAGACTTTCATTTGCTTCCGTGGATTTTAAGGTGTTGTTACGCTCTTTAGTGCTTGCACTACTTAAAGTGGCTTTTTTGGACAAGGAGGAGAAAACTGAATTCCTGTACGTGAACATTTTACCAGTGAGTTTAAATTGCTCATGTTTCTTCATATGTCTGTACTTTCCCGAACCATGACAAAAAACTGCTGGACAATAACTGCATTTGTACCTTGGAACAGGCTTAGAGGGTCTTAGAGCTGGGGGTGCTTGCTTTTTTGATTTAATTTCCTTGGGCTGTTTTTTCTGTTTATATTGCTTTGATGGTGTTTTCTGCTTCATGTCAGTTGTCTTCTGGTTGGTCTGTTCCTTTGAATTTGCCCTCTCTTTTGCAAGTCGATTAAGACATTCTTTGAGACAAAAAGCTTTAATATGTCTAAATCGATTGCTTGGTAAAGTGAAGGTTATGTGGCACAATGGACATCGATATTTACCAGAAGTCTTTTCCTTCCCACCAGTGAGTGAAAGTTTGACACAGTCACGCAAATGTCGAGCCCTGTTGTAGGAGTACTTGAAAAGCCGTGGACAGAGAGGACATTTATATTTTCCTTTCGTGTCATTCTCCACTTTTGGGGTTTTCTCACTACTGCATTTTGTGGTACACTGACTAGATGAAACTGCCAGACTCTTTCCCTTGTGTGTGCTGTAGATATGCTTTTTGGCCTCGACTGCAGTTGAGAAGCATTTACCACAGAAACTACACAGATGAGTTTTGGAGATGTCAACAAGCTTTACATAACAACCAGATGGATTTGTATATGGTTTGTTCTGTACCAGGTCCTTTTGTGGTGGTATTTTTGTTTCTCTGATAACAGCATCAACATTTGCAACTGGAGGTTTTGGTCGCTTGCATCTACCAGGTATACGTTTGTGTCTTTCCAAGCAATTCGGCTGTGCAAAATACAATCCACATCCATTACACTGATAGGGTGTTTGGCCAGTGTGACTTCGCATATGCTTGACATACAGATGCATTTTTGAAAATTGTATTCGACACTTTACACATCTGTGTCCGCCGCAGCGTTTTCTTTTCTTCGGTAGGCTTGAATCAGAAGAAAGCTCAAGGCTATCTTTGATTTGACAACACACATGTGTTTCTGTTTGCTTATTCTTCATCAGGTAGAGATTACAAGTCTTGCAAAACTGGAAATTGTGCACGTCATGGTTACAATGGTGGTGTTCAATTAGATGATCCACATTGTTGGTTGTGTGTTGACAATCCGAGCATTGATAAGAGTTACTTGTCCCATTTATTGACTCTGACGTCTTTAATATTATGACAGGTTGCAGGCGTTTCCTCATTTGTAAAGAGGATTTGAGTTGCAGGGCTTCTCCTTCTGAATTTTTCACGCTGTTACTCTCAGGTCCGGACACAGAGGTGTCTTTATAGTGTCTAGCGTCAAGTTTTGTACCATCAGCATCACATGAAGAATCTTCTGTTGACAGAGGCTCACCATACAACATGCCAAGTCCTGACTGCTCCTCTGTAGATGTGTCCATCTCTTCAAACAACTGTCTTGCACATTCAGCAACATCCCCACTTTGACTTCCTGGTTCTAGGGATACTAGAGTTTGATTTAGTGACAGTTGCTGATCTGAAGAACAGGTTGTATTTGTATTCTCTGCTGGACATTCATTTTCTAGATTAGGATTTAGGTCTGAGCAGAGTTCTATCTTGTTAGAAACACTTTGCTCTTTATTTTCACTTTGATCAATACAATCTGGATCACTACCATCGGGCTGTGTATGAGTGGTCATTGTTTTCTTCTCTGGTGGACTTTCCTTTTCCGGAAAACGATTTAGATCTGTGCTTGCGCTGTTTGGCTGTAAGCAGGATTCTACATGACCAGTAACACTTTTCTCTTCCTTGTCAGTAGTATCAATAAGAAAACGGACACTTGTGATACGAGGCCCATTACAATCTTGTTTTGGATCTGTGGTATTTGTCTTGTCTGTTGCACTAATCCATTCTTTTTCCAGACAGGAATTTACATCTGTGCTTGAGCTATGTAGCTGTAAGCATGATTCTGAATGATTTGCACCACTATTCTCATCCTTGTCACTGGCATTGCCTAAATGACCATCACTCATCACAGCCTTGAATATGTCCCGAGCCACATTTTGAGTGGCATCTTTACAATTGGATGCCTTGATACCTGGATGATCTGAAAATGCAGAGGTATTTAAATGAATTTCTTTCTCCTGATAGTCAATTTCCATTTTTTCAACTTGACTATTAGTTGAGTTCGGACTATCATTTTCATCATCACATGATTCCTTAATTTCCTTCCTTAGGACTTTTTCATCGGAGTGATCTTGCTCATTCTCCAATTGAGTCAAGATATTTGGAGATGTCCCCATAATCTGATCCTCCTCATTGCCATTTGGGTACTTTAATCCATCCCCAGTCAAGTTTTCAAGGCCACTTTTCAAGTTCTTTGAATTTTTTTCTTGGGTGGGGTCTGTCTCCACACACTCCTTTAGTTTCTCAACTGGAGAAGCACCACAATCATTTCTCCCCGCAACAGTCTTGCTTCCTGTAGTTGTCACCATGTTAGAAGTCGACGAGGACTGTTTGTGTCCTGTTAAAGATTTGACTTTTTTTCCTGGACTTTGCTGCTTGTGTTGTGTACATTCATCAATGTTTTCTCCTACCATCACATTTGATGTACTTGGCAAAATACCATCGGTTTCTGACATATTTGGGCACAGGCTTCCAGTGGAATGCATATTTTTTCCAGTATCATTGAAAACCTTTTCTGTTGACCTGGGTTTTGTAGCAATATTACTTTCAGATTTTGGAACTGAATTCCTTGACATGAACTTACAAGAGGGCCTTGTTTCACCTGCATCCGAGCAGCTACTAACATCTGAGTAGTCTTCAATTAATGACGTAGCGAGCATTCCCCAGTCCTGCTTAAGATCTTGAAAATCTGTTGCTAAAGAAGAAGGAAAAGGTCCGGATGTCGATAACCCTTCTGTGGCCAAATCTGAGATATCACTATTTGCACATTTTGGCAAGTAATCTTTTTCCATTTGTTCTAGATCAGCTTGCAATGGTGCTTCCTTGCAGTATCTTTGATAAAGACAGTCTGAACTGGCATTTTCAATACAGGGACTTGAGTAAAAGTTTTTGTCGAAGTTTGAGTTTGTTGCAGGGGCTTCATTTGAATCCATTGTGCCTGTGAAGTCATGATGTCCAATGAAGTTCTCTATGTCTTTAGGAAGACTTTCCTCAGATTCTGATGTATTTCTCAAAGTGCTTGTCTCCGATGTAAGAGGTGGAAAGTTATGGAAGTATGAATCCCATCCTTGAGCCATTTTACGCCAGGAATGTAAGCTAGGGCTTATTTAGCCAAAACCTGAAAAAAACAAAGTAGTATATAATTACAACAGAGAAACTAAAACTGTAGTTGTCTAAAAAACTATTGTACAATATTTGAAAAGAAAAATCTGACCTTTTCTTGGACACACAAGGTCTTAGACAATCCACGGTCATGTAGGTTGCATCCGAGTGGACATCTAAAAAAAAAAAGTAATTAATATTATTGTGGACAATTTTACAAGTCACAACATTTTCTTTTAACAAATATTATCAAAATGCAATCCAATATGAACCTGCCACCAGGCAGATATGAAATGTGTCCAGGATGGAGTGTGGATGTTAAGATGAGGCAAGACACAGGGGAAGGTTTGGGGGACTACACAAATTCACAACGCATGTTTACAGAGGTAACCTTATGGAATTGGAGGTTATGTTTGTTCCTGATAGTATTAACCAAGATAAAACAGTCCCTGGCAAAGGTCATATCATTAGTGAAACAAAAGTAAGAGAAACCCTCTTCCCTGAAGGCAAGGTCTGGTTGTTGGGGGAGTGGTCAGGCTCAGCCTAAAAAAACAGCATAGGGTTGTTGCAATGTAGTATCACTATCCAAAAAGAGGGGCACAAGTGAGCATGGCTGGTTGGGCTGAGGCTTAACGCTTAGAGCACAAAGACACAAAGTGATGCATAGCTACGAGAACTAACTTGAGAGGCTTTAACTGAAGGGAAGATGCTGGATGTGGTGCGTAAGTTGGTACAATGCCAAATAATATAGTTTGATAGAGAGCTGCTGAAAAGATTGGTTCCTTACAAAAATGATCATTCACTAAATAAACCAAATATTTACTTGTTGCAGCTTGTCAAAGAGGTAAGACTTATTGTGACAATTTGTCTGCCCAGCCTTGTGGAATAATCCAGTTATGTGCAATGAGTGCACTGGCAGAGTGTGCGTCTGTAGGCAGGTATGTAGGTAGGTAGACAGGCGGGTAGGCCATTCAATGATTTCATGTGGGCTAAATGAAGGCTTATTACAGGCCAGCATTAGCCACTGATTCCAGACTAACTATATCAAGTGTTTGTCCTCGACAAAGAACCCTTATATGTTTTAGCGCAGGGCTGACCATAGTCTGCTGCTCGCACGCTTCTCTTCTCTTGCTAGGGCAGACCCGGAAAATACAGGAATGCTTTTATCCCATCTGGCCTGTGAAGAAACTAGGATCCCCTAGAAGAGCTGACTGATAGATAGGGGCGCCTGGTGTACTCTGGTAACTAAGTCTTGAACTTAACATCTTACCTAGGCTAACATACACTATATAGACAGAAGTATTAAGACACTCCTCTTAATCATTGAATTCAGGCGTTCCGTTCAGTCCCATTGCCAAAGGTGTATAAAATCAAGCACCTAGCCATGCAGTCTGTCTTTACAAACATTTGTGAAAGAATGGGTCATTCTAAAGAGCCAACTGAATTCGAACGTGGTACTGTAATAGGATGCCACCGTTGCAACAAGTCAGTTTGTGACATTTTTTCTCTCCTAGATATTCCACGATCAACTGTAAGTGGTATTATTGCAAATCGAAATGTTTAGGAACCACAGCAACTCAGCCATGAAGTGTCAGACCACAACAAATGTTCCAGAGCGGGTTTGCTGAGTGCTGAGGCGCACAGTGCGTAAAAGTTGCCAAAGCTCTGCTGACTCAATAGCAGAGTTCCAGATATATATATATATCCATTAATATCAGCACCAAAACCGTGCGCCGGGAGCTTCATGGCATGGGTTTTCATGGCCGAGCAGCTGCATGCAAGCCTTACATCACCAGGAACAATGCCAAGCGTCGGATGGAGTGGTGTAAAGCACGCCTCCACTTGACTGTGGAGCAGTGGAAACGTGTTCTGTGGAGTGACCAATCACGCTTCTCTATCTGGCAGTCTGATGGACGAGTCTGGGTTTGGCCAATGCCAGGAGAACGTTACCTGCCTGACTGCATTGTGCCAACTGTAAAGTTTGGTTGAGGAGGGATAATGCTATGGGGTGGTTTTTCTGGGGTTGGCCTAGGCCCCTTAGTTCCAGTGAAGGGGATTCTTATGCCCCTTTCACACCAACGCGGTTCGAGGGCCGGTTCAGAGCTAGAGGCTGAAAAGCACCGGTTTTTCCTGTTCACACCGCAGCGGAGCCACCTCCAAGCTCCGAAACCCGGTGCTTGAAAAAAAAAATTGTCGGTCTAGAAGCAAGAACCGCATACGTCACACTTACGTCGGAAGCGGGGGCAGGATCAACCTGAGCAATACGAGTTTATGGCGAGTATGGCAAATACAAGTTGTAACAAGCAGTAGCGCTGAGCAAAGTGACTACAATGCAACCACACACTTATTAAAAAAACACACTTTATAAAGTCAGGCAACACTAACCAGGCTTAGTGTGATTCTGTTTGACCATCCGTTCGCTGTCATTGATCATTGTGGAGAGTAGGCAGACGTTTTGTTTTGTATTATAGAAGCTATCGGATGGAATCAATACGTGGGCTGCACAGGTTGTCATGACTCATGTCCGACTATCACAAGTAGAATCATAATGAAAAATACGCCGGTAAAATGTGCCGGCTTATGCCACAATAAGATAGCAACAAGTAGTCAAGATAGTCAGTTTAGCTTCGGTTGCTATGCTAACATCACCCATTTTATACCAGAGAAACTTTCATAACAGCGTTGTGATGCCAAACAGCGGGCAGCACTCGGTAAATGCTGCTGAAACACATTAATAAACAATGAACCACGGCACTCTGGAGAAAAGTACAAGGGTTGAGAAGTAGTTATTTAATTTAATCTGGCTTCGTATGATTAAAAGCAACACGATTACGACCCGACGCCGTTGGGGAGAAAATCAGCGACGTAAACGGTGACGTCATGACGCAGCAGCGGCAGCACCAGTCGGGCTCTGGGCGGTGTGAACAAAACGGGGGCTGAAAAGAAAAACCGGTTCCTAACCAGAAAAGCTCTAGCACGGAGCTAGAACGGGAACCACGTTGGTGTGAAAGGGGCATTAGTGCTTCATCTTACCAGTCATTTTGGCCAATTCTATGCTTCCAACTTTCTGGAAACAGTTTGGGGAAGGCCCTTTTCTGTTCTAGCATGACTGTGCCCCAGTGCACAAAGCAAGGTCCATAAAGGCATGGTTGGATGAGTTTGATGTGGAAGAACTTGACTGGCCCTGACCTCAACCCCATTAAACACCTTTGGGATGAACTAAAACGGAGATTGCGAGCCAGGCCCCCTTGTCCAACATCAGTGTCTGACCTCACAAATGCTCTTCTGGATGAATGGGCAAAAAATTCCCACAGACACACTCCAAAATCTTATAGAGAGCCTTCCCAGAAGAGTGGAAGAAAAGGGGGGACAAACTTCATATTAATGCCTAAGAATTTGGAATGGGATGTCTTAAAAGCTCCTGTAGGTGTAATGTGTAGGTGGCCCAATACCTTTCGGTATATAGTGTATATCATGCAAGTTAAATATTAGACCATGTCATTACCATTGGTAGCCCTATAGCAACCAACCTGGCCTTTGTAAACAGTTGCCTAAACCCACTGCTGTATGTGTTCACGGGCCAGGATTTCAAAGATAAGATCCGTAAATCCATCCTGGCTGTACTGGAGACGGGAGGTTTCTGAAACTAACAGTGACACAAAGTCAGTCTATATATTTCTTTTTTTTTAGATTACATTTCCTTTCGCCTAAGCATCTCTCAAAAACAAAAAAGAGTACACACTCACCTGGTGTTTAACATCTGTTAGCATCTAAATCTCGAAACACATCGATGCAGGCTTCCTGTAAAGGGGGAAGAAATGCAATCATTATTACCACTATCACTTGTTTTAAGTTTTTTTTTTGCAAGGCAAAAAAATTGCATTGGTGGCTTGCTATTCCTCCACACAAAACAAAAAATGAAAACGTGTGCCACACAAACACCTATGCTAGCTCGGATTACAGATCTTTTAATTCAATCACAACCTAATCTGAAAAAGAATATGGATGGCAGTAAAATATCAATGTCAAATGTTGTACGACTCCTTTAACCTGTTAAGCCCCAAGCCTGTTTTTCAGGCCTCAGGCTCGAAAATGACATTCCCAGAACAAATTACCATAACTTCACTTCTAAAAGGGGTAAATTAATAATCTTTTTTCTCAAAGCAATTATAAACCTGTGAGTTGGCTGTAGAAAAGTCAGTATCAATATAGAATTGTTTTTATTTTAAAGAAAATTCATATTGAACATAGTAAAAAAAATGTAAATTATAGTGTCCGTCCAAAAAAAACATTACTTATAGTGAAAACCACCCTTGAATGATGGGATAGTAGACTAAAAGCTTTAGTAATCCAAACTATAACATATAATAAGTACCCTGTATCAAGATTGATGCAAAACAAGTGACATTTGACCTTTTTAGAGAGGTTTAGCAAAAAAACAAACACCTTTGGGGTCATTTGGGTGGGTTTGCCATATCTCTGGCCCCCCTCGGTCGATTTTGATGATTGACATCTCTTTTTAACCGTTAGAGCCAATAGAATCGAGGGGAAGTTCCTAAAATCCATCTAAACATTACCATTGAGGAGTGAGAATGATGCACACGCAGTTTGCCCAAAACTGGAAGCTGGGTTGTAGCTCTCATAGCAGCTAATATGAAATCTCAGTTTTTGACAAAAATGGAATGATGGATTATCAGTAATCATTTCAAAGTGACACAGACACATTGGATTAACCTTCAGTAGCATTTTTATCGTTTTAATGCCATTGAACACAACTTTTAATCAGAAAAACCGCAAAGGTAAGACATATTTGCCGTTTTGGCTCCGCAAAGCTACGTTGTGTGTTGTCTGGGTTTGCCTTCGCTGCCCTGAGTTTTGGTCGCACAGTGATTATACTTACAGGACTGTCTCAGAAAATTAGAATATTGTGATAAAGTTCTTTATTTTCTGTAATGCAATTAAAAAAACAAAAATGTCATACATTCTGGATTCATTACAAATCAACTGAAATATTGCAAGCCTTTTATTATTTTAATATTGCTGATTATGGCATACAGCTTAAGAAAACTCAAAAATCCTATCTCAAAAAATTAGAATAGTTCCTCAGACCAAGTAAAAAAAAAAGATTTATAACAGCAAAACACAATCAAACATTTGAAAATGTCCATTAATGCACTCAGTACTTGGTTGGGAATCCTTTTGCACGGATTACTGCATCAATGCGGCGTGGCATGGAGGCAATCAGCCTGTGGCATTGCTGAGGTGTTATGGATGCCCAGGATGCTTCAATAGCGGCCTTTAGCTCATTAGCATTGTTGGGTCTGGTGTCTTTCAGCTTCTTCTTCACAATACCCCACATATTCTCTATGGGGTTCAGGTCAGGGGAATTTGCAGGCCAATCGAGGACAGTAATGCCATGGTCAGTACACCAGTTACTGGTGGTTTTGGCACTGTGGGCAGGTGCCAGATCATGCTGGAAAATGAATTCCTCATCTCCATAGAGCTTTTCAGCAGACGGAAGCATGTAGTGCTCTAAAATCTCTTGGTACACAGCTGCATTTACTCTGGGCTTGATGAAACACAGTGGACCAACACCAGCAGCTGACATGGCTCCCCAAACCATCGCTGACTGTGGGAACTTCACACTGGATTTCAAGCAACTTGGATTTTGCTCCTCTCCAGCCTTTCTCCAGACTCTGGCGCCTTGACTTCCAAATGAAATACAAAACTTGCTTTCGTCTGAAAAGAGGACTTTGGACCACTGTGCAACTGTCCAGTGCTTCTTTTCCTTAGCCCAAGTCAGACGCCTCTTCCGTTGTCTTGAGTTCAGAAGTGGCTTGACCATGGGAATACGGCTATTGTAGCCCATTTCCCGGACACGTCTGTGAACAGTGACTTTTGATACCTGGACTCCAGCTTCAGTCCACTGTCTTTGAAGCTCCCCCAAATTCTGGAAGCGACTCTTCTTCACAATGCTGTTAAGGCTGCGGTCATCTCTCTTGGTTGTGCAGCGTTTCCTGCCACATTTCCCCCTTCCAACAGACTTTTTGTGGATGTGCTTTGAAACTGCACTCTGTGAACAGCTTGCTCTTTGAGAAATTTCTTTTTGTGTCTTACCCTCCTGATGGAGGGTGTCAATGACGGTCCTCTGGACAGCAGTCAGATCAGCAGTCTTCCCCATACTTGTGATTTAGTTTACTGAACCAAGCTGAGTGTTTTTCAAGGCTCAGGAAACCCTTGCAGGTGTTTCGAGTTAATTAGACGATTCAAGTGATTCGTTGAACACCCTACTAGTATACTTTTTCATGATATTCTAATATTTAGAGATAGGATATTTGAGTTTTCTTAAGCTGTATGCCATAATCAGCAATATTAAAATAATAAAAGGCTTGCAATATTTCAGTTGATTTGTAATGAATCCAGAATGTATGACATTTTTTTTTTTTTTTTTATTTTTAAATTGCATTACAGAAAATAAAGAACTTTATCACAATATTCTAATTTTCTGAGACAGTCCTGTATACCTCTAGAATCTGTGTGGAATCTGTGGAATCTAACCCTAACCTATCGTCATAATGGTTCATATCGTCAGTTAGCTAAGTTTCTTCCCGTTAAGTGGGTATGACACATTAATAGGTTGTTAAATGTTAAGAAGCCCTGAGACAGTTTTTTGAAAAAAAAGCCCCATAGCCCCTGCCGGCTTAACTCAAGCTAACTGACGATATGAACCATTTTTAGCTAAACGAAACACAAGGGTAATACCAAGCCTCTGAATTAACCCTGAGCGAAAAAATGCTAACGCACTTAGCACAGAACTCACGGTATAAATACTGTATTACTTATCGGATCTGCACAAACAAGATACCAGATTAAAGCTGAGATTCCACAGATTCTAGAGGTATAAGTATCATCACTGTGCGACCAAAACTCAGGGCAGCGAAGGCAAACCCAGACAACACACAACGTAGCTTTACGGACCCAAAACTGCAAATATGTCTTACCATTGCTGTTTTTTGTGTTCAATGGCATTAAAACGATAAAAACACTGCTGAAGGTTAATCCAATGTGTCTGTGTCACTTTGAAATGATTACTGATAATCCATCATTCCATTTTTGTCAAAAACGGAGATTTCATATTAGCTGCTATGAGAGCCACAGTTTATCCGCCGTTTTGTCCACTAGCACCCTGCACTCGCGACACAGATTGGGGCGACCCTGTAGGTAGATCTTTTGGGTGTGGTCATTTTAAAAGTAGCTCCCAAGCTGAAAAAGTGTGGGCACCCCTGATCTAGTAGATCGCGTTCACACCGGAATAAATCCCTGAGGGAGGATTACGCAAATGAAGCCGCTGACGTCACTTCTTCTTTGGGTTTAATGGCAGGCCGCAAACAACTTCACGGCGTATACTGCCACCTGAAGTCCCGGGTAAATCGCCAGAAGTGCCGACACCTCCTTTTATTTTGTGTTGCCATAAGTTAGTCTCTCTCCGTTGGTGCGCTATGCTAATGTGAGCAAATAAAATGGCGGCTTCACAAAACTTTTTGGAGTTTTACGGGCCGTGGTTTGCAATTCGCCCAGCCAATCAGAAATTGGAACCTTTTCCTCCCCAGGAAAGTACCACCTCTCTAGCAGGGACTGAAAAGGGGTGAAAAGGTTCCCGAAAAAAAATCTTTTTGGTGTGAACGCAAAATCCCAGGAACTATCGGAACTATTCCTGGGAAAAGTACTCCGGTGTGAAAGCGCCTATAGTCATTTGTTCTGGGAATGTCATTTTCGAGCCTGAGACCTGAAAAACAGGCTTGGGGCTTAACAATATAGGAGCTAAAACGTTTAATAACCTTCCTTACGTGTTAGAGAAAGAACATAAGATGGGTTGATAAAGATGAAGGGTGTTTTACGTGCAGCTGAGCCGCTTTGTGTGTAGTGAGTGAGAGAGCGGGGGACAATTGCCGTGCAGTGATCAGCTGATACAGAGCAAAGAGAGAGACCTGCATGGGGCTTGGTCTCCTGTCCTCACAACTCTTATAATCCCGGTAGAGGATTTTTTCTGAATTAGTACCGAGTTTCGCTTCCCAACCCCAGTATTGTGCTCGCTACATTTCCCGGGCCGCTTGAATAAGAACTGATTTTCAGTACCCAACCCTAGTAAAGCATGAATGTATTACACAACCATCTTTCTCTGCTGCCAAAACCTTAGTCCAGGCATCCTCAAAGTCCGGACTCTGGTCCGGATCCGGACCGAACCACCACTGTCTCTGGACTCTGAGCAAATTATACTTTTCATATGTATTATCTGTATAATCTGTATTATCTGTATTATCTGTATTATCTGCGAGACACAACGCCTGCCACAACGCCTGCCTTATCCGTCTGCCACAACGCAACGAGTCAAAATGATCCGCTATGTCTGCAAACAGCGCTCTGGCGACACAACACACACTGTTCCACTGTGTGTGTGTCTGTCAACGCTTTGGTCCAATCACATTCAGCAGCCCGTCAGCGTTTTTTCCCCCACCAACAGTCTGCGAATCAGAGGCACAGGAGGGCGGGTCTTCGCGGAATGAAAATGCGTGTGTCGTCTCTTTCAACCTGTCTGAGTCAGCGCGGGAGCTTAAAAAATAAATAAAGTCAGAGCGAGAGTTGACAGCGCATCTAGTTGCATGTAGCTAGTAGTTTCAGCTGTAGCCTAGTGTAGCTAGTAAAGCTAGAAAAATGGCATGTTCAAAGGTGACCAATAAAAGAAAAGTCGACAGTGAAAACCGGCAATTCAAAGATGAGTGGACTGCAAAATATGCGTTCATCCTCCCTCCAGCGAGCACCAAACCAATGTGCCTAATATGCCAAGAAACGGTAGCTCTTGTGAAGAGTGGCAATTTGAAACGGCACTATGAAACGAAACATAATTATTTTGAGGCGACCTTTCCTAGGAACCACAAAAATAAATGGGATGAAATCCTCATATCAAGCTGCAAGCAGGATCCTTGTAACATCTATGTCACAACGAGAAAAGACAACTGAGTCCTCACTCAGAGTGGCATGGGTGTTGGCTAAACACAAGAAGCCATTCTCTGATGCAGAAATAATTAAAGAATGCATGACTGAAGTGATGGAGACCATGTTTGAAGGCAAACAAAAAAGAGGAAATAACAGCTAAATTAAGCAAATCCCCCTCTCAGATTCCACAGCAACCAGAAGAACGGAAATACTGGCTGGTGATTTGATTAATCAGCTTTGTGATGGAATCAAAAATGCACAGTGCATTTCCTTAGCTGTGGATGAGTCCACTGACACCACTGACAATGCTCAGTTGCTGGTGTTTGTGAGATTTATGATGAGGCAAAGGGGGAGTTTGTTGAAGATGTGTTGGGCCTGACAGACCTCAGTGGACACACAAGGGGGGGAAGACATTTATAAAGCAGTAATGGGAATGCTGAATGAAAGAGGGATAGATCTAAAGAAAGTGGTGTCAATTGCTACTGATGGAGCTCCAGCCATGATGGGGAGAGAGAGAGGACTGGTTCAGCGCCTGAAAGATCACCACCCTGACCTGATCTCATACCACTGCATAATCCACCAGTCTGTCCTTTGTGCAAGTCTTGGAGAAGTGTACTCTGAAATCATGGCAACAGTGATGAGACTCATAAACTTTTTGAGAGCATCATCTTCACTGCAGCATCGCTTGCTGCGAACATTCCTGACAGAGGTCAATGCAACTTTTGATGATTTGCTCCTGCACAACAACATCAGATGGCTGAGCAAAGGCAAGGTCCTGGAGCGTTTTTGGTCCATTAGGAAAGAGCTGCAAGTGTTTCTGTCAGAGCAAAAGAGTGCAAAAGCAAAACAGTTCATGGAATTCATGCAAAATGAAGAGAAGATGGAAGCTGTTGCATTTTTGGCTGATATAACATCTCATCTCAATGACCTAAATCTCAAGCTACAGGGCAAGAACAACACAGTGTGTGAGCTGATGTCAGCAGTGCGTGCTTTCCAGAGAAACTGGAGGTTTTCAAAAGTGACCTACAGGTAAGCCTTTTTAATATTTTCTACCACACACATTTCCTGGATTCCAATGAACACCTTTTTGATACTTTATCATACCCTTTTAAGCAGTGCTCCTTATATTTTTCTTATTTCCTACAGGAGGGACTGCTCCACTTCCCCAAACTTTTGGAACAGACCAAAGGAGACAATCGTCCTCAGAATCATGTTGGATTCCTGGAGAAGCTGATTGAAAACTTCAAGACTCGCTTTGATGACTTCAGATTAGGAAAACAAGTCCTACTGTACATTGAAAACCCATTTCTGGTCAGAAATGTCAGAGAGTTCTCTGCAGAAGCACAACAAATCTTCCCATGGGCCAGTGCTGCTTCTCTGCAAAGTGAGTTGATTGACCTCCAGGAAAACCTTGCACTGAAAGAGGCTGACTGTGACACCACCTTCTGGACAAAGATGGTCACTGCAGCTAATTTCCCTCTCCTGCATAAGATGGCACTTCACATTCTCACAATGTTTGGCTCAACCTACAGGTGTGAGTCTGCATTCTCAACAATGAACATGGTGAAGAACAAGTACCGCAGCCGACTCACCAATGAACACTTGCATCAGTGTGTCCGCCTGGCCATCACGCCTTTTGTGCCAAAGTTCAAAGTCTTGGCAACAGACCAAAGGTGCCACTTCTCTCATTAAGCAACAGTGTTTGACACAATGTACAATAGTTCTGGACTTATTTCGACTTTGATTCTTGGGATGGTTTGATTCACTTCGAGACTGTTTTTGCAACCTCGTGTTAAGAATCTTGTTACAATTGTTTAAAAGTTTGAATGACCGTATTAAACGGACCTTTGTCTTATTGAACATTTTCTTTGTGGACCTTTAAGATTTGTATTTGAGTACCCCTGCCTTAGTCCATGCTTTCATCTCAACACGAATCGACTACTGCCAGAGCATCCTTTATAGAACACCATCCAAACTCCTAAATACATTTCAGTACATCCAAACTGCTGCTTGTCTCCTCACCCACACACGCTCCCGTGTAGTGTTGCACGGTGTACCGATACTTGAAAGGTACCGCGATACCCTGCCGTTAAAAACGTTACGATTCCTCCGTTTCATTAGTATCGGTACTTTAAGAACGACGGGGAAAAGTACTCCGGTGAGAAAGCGCCGTTTTAATAAGAGCCGTGTGTGTTCAGCGCTCTGCTTCCACTCCCTGCACTGCAGCCGTGCCTGCAGTCCCTCCCCTCTCAAGCACGCTCTAAGTGCAGTGGCGGCGCCAGAGTATTTTTGTTGGGTAATCTATGGTAGGGCTAACCCATACAGTGGTGGGGCTCAAGTCAATATTTGCAATGTAATTACATACACGCTATATCGCCCCCATTGACAGTGAAACGCCACGCGTGAGGTTTAGATTATTTCCCTGTCTCAATCAAAATTGAACTGTATGAAATAAAAAGGCACATTTTTCTTGTAGTAAATAAAAAGGGCGACCTGGAGCCAATCCTGCAATTTCCCCACAGGTGAAAGAGTTGACATGCTGAAAACCCAACCCCTGCAGGGGGGTCTGGGGGGATTCTTCCCCAGGAGATTTTTTGAAATAATATATTTGTATATACTTTATTTGTATATAAAATACACATTCTGGTAGGCTACTCTCTTGAGAAGAAAAAAAAAATCTATTACTACACGACATATTTAAAAAAAAAATGAATGCCATTTTTGTGTTTTGTTACTTTGTTCTGAAAGCTGAACCTGCTGCTCCTCACAGAGAGAAGAGGAAAGAGGCTGTGTGAATTACTTTACATTGTGGATAAGGGTGGATAGCCCCCATTGTTCTGTGTGTCAAAATGAAAGACAGCCCACACACCTATCAATCATCAAACCGTGGGGCTTATTATTTCATTACGTGTTGATTTCTATCAACAGTAATGTTGTATCCATGGATGTTTAAAAAGAAGTTCTACCGCAAAATTATTCTCCGTCGGGACTTCCTGCAACAACACCACGCCGTTATCATGATTCTGATTGGCCAGAAGACATTAGCAAAGATGTTTAATTAAGAAGACGATCACTACGTGACAAAAGCTTTCAAAACCGTTTCTAGTCTTCGGCATTTCCAGACAAGTGGCTAGTGAAATCAATCTTGCTGCTGTCTGTGCAATTTACTCGGCGCGAGTTGGCGGACTTTTTTTTGCTTACTTTAACATAATTTTTCATGGTGGGGCTAAGGTGGGGCTAAGCCATTTCTTGGTATGGCTGTAGCCTACCCCAGCCATACCCTGGAGCCGCCACTGTCTAAGTGCCTCCCCTCTCTCGTGCACACGCTAGCTGCCAGAGCATGTGAGAAAACGAGAAGCATGGCTGCAAGTGGGAGTGCAACTGCCGCTGCGCCTCGGCTTGTTGACAAAAATAGTATTTTAGCTATATCTCTGACAGTGAGGGCAAGCCTACGGACACCACGAGGCCTGTCTTGAGGAACACTTAGAAACCCTTGTTTTCTTGGCCAAAAATCTCAACAAGGCAAAGGAACTGAATAAAAAATGAAAAAAAATGAAAACCAGCCTGCCACCCTAGGACTAAGGTTTAGTCTGAGTAGGGACTTAATCAAGCCAGTTATGCTGCTAAACAGTAGGGGTATGTTCTATTTTTTGTCGGAGACCTCATTGTGTTGAATGTAATTTCTGTTTAATATACAAATCTATTTTGACAAAAAAGTTGTTTGAGATGATGCTTAATTTTATTTAATACGAATTCTTGTCATTTTTTTATTTATTGTTCTCATTGTTTAAAAGTTTGTGTTATGGTTATGGTTCTGGTGTGAAATAAAGCACAATAATTACATTTAAGACTGTTTCCCTTTTTTTAAGAAAAGTATCGAAAAAGAATCGGAATCGCAATTCTTGACTTGGTATCGAAACCAAAACGTTGGTATCGTGACAACACTACTCCCGTGACCATATCACCCCTGTCCTGCAGCACCTCCACTGTCTCCCCGCCCCTCAATGCATTCATTTCAAAATCCCTCCATAACCAGGACCCCTCCTACCTCGATGAACTGCTCCATCACCACACTCCTTCCCGCAACCTCCGCCCCTAAGAAACCAACCCCCTGGTTCCACTTCACAGGACTAAGCACCAGACCTAATAGGGTGATAGAGTCTTCTCCATAGTTGCACCCTCCCTCTCGAACTCCCTCGACAGATCTGTAACTGCACCAATCTGTCTTCATTCAAATCACAAATGTGTCTTTGACTGAAGTGTCTTTGATTACCCTAAAGAGTGCTCTATTGATCAAATGTATTATTACTATTATTAGGATAATACTTTATAGAAGATGACAAGGTAACAATGACGTTAGCAATTGGTTTGTAGCCTATTGTTTTAAAGCCTTGACTTTGGCAATTTTCTCGGTCTCATTCATGTTTTTTTGGAACCTGCTGTTATATGAGGGGGAAGTCTAAACAAGCCATTTTCAGGAAACTAAAATGTTAAGATAAACTTTAAAACATGAACTGAAACAAAATTTGGAAGGATTAAAATGACCTCACCCGGTTGCATAGCGACGCTAATTGTTTAGGTCTCTTGATAAGCAGGTAGTCATATCATTAGCTAGAACTAGCTAGATCTGATCGATATGGACATAAACGCGAGTGAAGTCTAATCTGACGGGAGAGAGAGATCAGCTGCTGCTGACGAGTCGACCCGCAGCTCTGCGTGATCACCTGCAGCGGTGAGCGGAGCAAAACACACACTTCAGGTTAGAATATCACACATATTTAATTACCTCTCAAACTACCTAAACTAGTTATAGATACGTTTATTTTTACTGTCGGGTCACTCATTACTGGATCCGCGAGCTACATGATACTGACGGGCTGTCAGGAGAGAGAGAGAGAGAGCTCCGTTTATTATTCCTGTGTTATTGTAAATTACTGTACACTTTTTAATAATGTAGTTAATCTACCATAATTAGTTTGTTTAATATCGAATCATATCAATTTGTTTTAAAGCTCAATAAATAACACAGAAGACCTTTGACCGGCACTTTTCTCATTTCGTCCGGAAGATTTAAACTTTAACGGACATGTTGAACGGCAAAAAAACGGAAACTCTGCTAGCAACTATGTTTAGGCGTAGTACCAAACAAAAAAAAACGTAAATGCTTATACTGTCTTGCAAAACATATGATCCCTGACCAAGGTGATCTCCTGGGCATTCACAAAAGAACACTGTGTGCCTCTCTATGCCTTTGCTCGAGGACGTTGAATGTTGCATGCTTTTTTCCCCTCTTTCGGCTCTGGTATCCGCTTCTAGGATTGAAAGCCAGTAAGGGCACACTGCACACCGTGTCATGAAGAATTAACTGCCAACCAACTCCATCTGCATTGTTCTAACCCTGATGCAAAGCAATTAATATAACTATGAACAAAAACATTTATAGAGCTTTTTGAACCAATTTGCTGGTAATTGTAATGGGAAAGAACACTGCAAAAATCCAGATGATACACTTAGGATTTGACAGCCACTGACGACACTTGAACAAAAAAGTGATCGCTAATATAATAGCCTTAGGGGGAGGATGAAATAGCTACTTGAGATGCACAACAGATTTTATGGCATTTATAAAAGTGTAGTGAATATTCATTCTAAGTGTGTACCCCTGTAAAAGTGGCGCAGCTGTATTTGTTCTACAAGGTGCACAATATAAGAATAAACCAAAGACAATACAGACTTTAACCTATCCCTACATCAGCCAATGCCAGGCAAGTCAGAACAGACATACAATTAGGGTGTAACTATTGAGCAAATTAGGGCTGCCCCCAAATAGTCGATTAATCACTAGTCGACTAATTCATTCTTAATCAAGCAATTTTTCATTAGTCGATTAGTTTTAAAAAAAAAAGAAGCTTCATCTGTGCGCTGCATGTGCTATGACGTGTCAGCCGGAAACCCCCTCAGACTTCATTCAGAGCGGAGCCTGATCATCAAGTTAATTTGGTCGGGCAGGAAATCTAAAGTGTGGATCTTTCTGAGCGAGTAATGGACGAGTCCCACAAGGTGACATGCAAACTACGACGGCAACAAGTCTCCTCCGTATCCACCATCACAGCGCAGCTTCCTGAAGGCCGGCTTCATAACAAAACACGGAGCTTAATTATCCCGACAACGTGTGTAACTTTCTCAGACTCGTAGGAAAACAGCAGCAGTGATTCTTTGTATCAACATATATAGACCTATAATATATAATCATTCTGACCTCAGAAAACGAGAAGGCTTTCATTTCATGATGAGGGCGTACTGCGCAGAGGGATTTTTGCCGATGCTCATATTTTCAGTGTTTCCGTTTCCTCTGTAGTATTTATTGGGTTGTTATATTCAGATATGAATAATAGAAACTAGAGATGTCCCGATCCGATCACGTGATCGGGGATCGGAGCCGATCACGTAATTTTCAAAAGATCAGAATCGGGAGAAAAAGATCGGGGATCGGGAATTTCTTTTTTTTTTATAAAAATATTTTTATTATTTTATAAGGCTAGGGAGTCGGGACAGAGAAAATGTCAGGAGTTTGGAAGTATTATAAAATTGAAAGCGAAGGCAGTGTAACAGCCAGATGCAATGTTTGCAAGGCGGAGGTTCCGCTTGGTGGAAAGAACAGAGTTACGTTCAACACGACCAATCTAATACGCCAACTGAGAAACAAACACCAACAACAACACGACGAGTACACAGCGGCCACTCGGGTAACGGCACTGAAACAACCGACACTTTCAGAGACTTTTAAAAGGAAAGAGAAACTGCCCCAGAAAGGTGAAAAGGCCAAAAAAATAACAGCCAAGATAGCTGAATTCATCGCGTTGGATGACCAGCCGTTATCTGTGGTGGAGAACGTGGGGTTTCGCCGTCTCATGGAGCACTTGGAGCCACGTTATGAGTTGCCTTCTCGTCACTACTTTACAGAGAAAGCTCTGCCTGCCCTTCACAACAAGCTTCGTGGCCACCTGCAAGCCCTGTTAACAGACGTGCCTGCTTTCGGATTTACCACAGACATATGGAGTTCTTCTGTGTGTCCAATGTCACTCCTTAGCTTCACTGCACAGTGGATCGACTCCCCGTTTAATTTACAACATGCGACCTTGCAAGCTCAGAACTTTCGCAGATCTCACACAGCAGATCGTGTGAGAGAGGCGATCGAGGGGATGCTTAACAGTTGGGGAATAGATAAGCCACGGTGGCCTATTCCCGGCTGGAAGATATCCAGAAGGATCTGAAGATGGACGTCAAGCGTCTACAGCAGGACGTGCAAGTGAGATGGAACAGCAGCCTCTACATGCTGCAGAGCATCCTGGAGCAAAAGCGGGCTCTCTCTGTGTATGCAGCTGACTACAGCCTGCCAGCCACACTGACAGCCAACCAGTGGACCCTGATGGAGAAGACAGCTGATTTGTTAGCTCCATTTGAGGAACTCACGAGGGATGTGAGCAATCCCACTGCATCTGCAGCTGATGTCATCCCTGCAATAACAGGTTATTATTATAATAATAATTATTTTCTATATTTTTAAATAAAAGAATAGAAATGTTTTATTTTACTATAATTATTTTATATTCTAAATAAACCTTTCATCCATCCATTCATTTAATTCATTCAAACAGCCCTCAAACGTGTACTCTCTCGGGAGAAGACCACTGACCAGGGGGTCAGAACAATGAAGAGCACGCTCCTAGAGGCAGTGGAGACCCGCTTTGCTGAGGTAGAGGAGGAGCCACTGTACAGCATCGCCACTCTAGTGGATCCAAGATACAAAGACAGGCAAGTACAGTAAATTAATGTACCATTTGAATGCTATTATAATCGTATCTATTACGTTATGAATTATGTATATCAAACCAACCAGTATTCAAGCCAATTTCTATTTTTCTTTCCTTTAAATTTAGGTCTGTTAATGGTTAGATTTTTATAGAAGTAAGGCAGTTGCCTGACTTAACTGTTGTGCTGTGTGGTGTCTTGTCTTATGTTTTTCTTTGTTGTGGGTAATTGTTACATTTATCTATTTTCAGATTCTTCACAAAGTCAGACAATCTGAGGCTTGCCACGGATAACCTCATCCTGGAGGTGGCGAAGATAGAGAGGGCTGCCAGTGAAGAGCCAGAGGCAGCCAAGCCTATGCGCAAGACACCACGCCAAGAAGCAAGCAGCAGCCTGGGCAGCGTCTTGGACGAGATCTTGGAAGAGAATCAACTAGAGGCCCGGTCCGTGAGTACATCAGCTGATGTCCAGGTACAGATTATCTCTCAGAGCAAACCAGCCCTAGGAAAAGCAATCCTCTACACTACTGGAAAGATAATGCTTCACGGTTCCCCTCAATGGCTGCTGTTGCAACCAGGTTTCTCTGTGCCCCCTGCACCTCTGTGGACAGTGAGAGACTCTTTAGTGCAGTGTCCAACGTCTTTGATGAGAAAAGGAACCGGCTCTAACCTGACAGGGTAGAGATGCTGATTTTCCTTAAAAAAAACCTCCACTTAATTGTGAAGCCGGAGAGTGAGAGTGAGTAAGAAGTAAGAGTGCAGCTCACATTCAAGAGCTGACCGTCCCTTGATTTAAAAAACAAACAAAAAAAAAACAGTGCCTTGCAATTTTATAACCATGTTTTGGTTTACATTTTATATTTGAATTGTGTTACTCCAGTAAGATGGAAATATAATACTTTTTTTATTCATCTTATTTTAAGGGTTACTGCACTATCTGCACTCAATTTGTTTACATGGTTATTTTGTGGTGGACAACTGATAAGCTTATTTTGCTTTGATCCAATGCTGCACAACTGAACTGATCCAATGCTGCTGTGAAAAGAAGAAGCTATATCCATGTTGGATGGAATGGGTAGTTGGGTACTGTCATTTAAATAAAAAAAATAACCTTAAGGGACAACTTGAATGATTTTTTCCTTTTTTTTCTCTTAATGCATTGCATAAAGATCGGATCGGGAAAAATCGGTATCGGCAGATTGTCAAAATCAAATGATCGGAATCGGATCGGGAGCAAAAAAAGGTGATCGGGACATCCCTAATAGAAACTAGAACTAAATGTTCCGTGTGTGTCCCTGCTGCTTGTTCACACACACAATAAGAATCCTTACCGGAGCTTCTGCTGTTTATACCGCTCCGTCCGTGCGCTGCGCTGTGACTCATTCGCTCAGTACATTTAATTTATATTTCAAAGGTTCATTATTACAGTTTTATTTTATACTTTATGTGAAGCACAACGTACCATGCTGTTATAATAATGCTCTTTATCAGCCTTTGAAACTGAAACCATTTTGGAAGGAAAACAAATAATAAATAAAAAAAGATATATTTATAATCATAATGTAGCATAAACGTGCGACGATTAGTCGACTAATCGCCTTAAATGACGGCTAGAAAAATCTTTAGGCGAGGGCAGGCCTAGAGCAAATACCTAATTAGCAGTAGCAAAATCAATATACTAGCCTATAACATTACAGGGTCCGTAACTTTCGATTACGACTCAATTTACTTGTTATGGTCTTATTTCATAGCTATATTCTTGTCATATTGATTTCTACCAGCCAAATATCTAACCCCCATTACAGGTGAACATCTCATTCAATGCTACCAAAAAAGCGCAGCAGAGGATGTTCTACCTGCGGCAGCTGAAGCAATTAAACCTGCCAAAGACGATGATGGTGGTCTTCTACACTGCCATCATCCGAGTCCATCCTCACCTCCAGCATCACCATCTGGTACGCTGCAACTACAGCCAAGGAGAAGGGCAGCTGCAACGTGTCATCAGCTATGCAGAGAGGGTGATCGGCTGCAATCTGCCATCCCTCCACGACCTGCATGCCTTCAGGACCCTGAGGCGGGCAGATTGGGGCCCAACTCCTCCCACCCTGGACACAAACTGTTCGAACCACTCCCCTTTTGCAGGAGGCTGCGCTCCATCAGGACCAAAACCTCCCACCACCTGAACAGTTTCTTCCCCTCTGCTACCGGACTCAAAAACAAGGCCCGGGACCCCCACTGACACTGACCCTCAGCCACATCATAGACTCTATGCATTCCATTAATGCACACAATGCAAACAATATCTTGTTCATTTTAATAAAGTATGTCCTGCACAACCCATCCAAATTTTTCACATGAATGCACAATGTACACAAAGCTACATCTTATATCTGCGTGGCTTCCTCTTGTCATACCAATACTGCACATATTTTACTTTTATTCTATTTTATTTGTACTGGTATGACTATATTTCATGAAAATATTGCTATATTTTAATGTTATAATAGTTTTCTATAATAGTTTTTTTTGGTGTCCTTTTCTTACAATTTATTTCCTTTCTTATGTATGCACCATATACACATTTTCGAGCATAGTAGGTGTCAATCCACTGCTCCACATGCAGGTAAAATAGTCATATTCATTACATTACAAAACAATAATGTCCAGATGTAATGACTCTTGTCAGAAAGGTATTAATTAAATGTTTTATTTATGTTGAAGAGCTGTTAAACTTGACTGCACTACACTGAGGTGAGTTTCTAATGTTTTGAGCTCTGCATTTGATAATAGGCCTATAGAGTATATAAAAAAGATACCAGGGTGTGTATATGGTTTGACATTGCTTCTTTTGCAGAGGGATCATGGGGTAATTTGAAAATTATAAAGGCTAGGGACTACCGAATGGATATAATAGAAACATCAAGCTATTTGAACTTTTTACGTCAAACTGTTTGATTCAAGGATCCCGGAGAGCACATTACTAACTCGAAGGTGACACATTTGTTGTCGTAAAGCTTACTGAGCAATGTATTAACCTCTTAAAGCAACACATCAACAGAGCTGCCACAAGCAGTTCCTGATTATTATTATAAAGTAAAAGATAAGCATTATCTAAAAGGAGGCGAAATGGCATGGCCACCTCTATGATGTTGTAATGGTTGTGAATGCTTAATATGAACTTTTAGCCAGCCTGGACGGAGGAGAACACAAAGGAAACGCTGAGATGCAATCAGCTCAAAACACATAAACATCCTCAGAAGCGGTGAGGTTTGTAACTCTAGCCACGTGTGGGTTTCATTTTAATCCAACACTGATTTATTTCTGGTTGAGCCTAGCTATAGGTACCTCAGTCAGCTAGCACAATGCTACCTAGCACTGATACAGCTAATGATTCCTCTGGTCTTTAACGGGACCCCTTACCGGAAAAGTGCTCCGTGTTGCTTCGGTGTGCTTCACCGGCTATCCCTTTGTGGCTTATCGGCTACATGGTCTGTGTTTCTATCCCCCAAAGATGTCCGCTTTCTTTGCCAGTACACGGAGAAAGTGGTTGTCCTCCTTGCCAATGGCTCCCGTCTCTTCTGAGGAATATCGTCAGGAGATCTTTCTTTTTGGACTGTGGGTCGATAAAGATCGTTATATCAAAAACCCAGCGTTTTCGACTCACGACGTGTGCTACACTATCGGGCTTGTTGTGCCCCGGGTTGCAGCGTTGGATCCAAATCCGCCTCCATTATGTTTATTTTGCGCAATTTCACACAATGTGCCCGAAATTGTGCGTACGTTATGCGATGGTCTGGTTAGAACCAATAACAATGTGCGGGGTCTCAAAAAGAACCCGCCCCTGAATGTTCTTTGGCTGACACAGCCACAACCTGACAGGGCGGCAGAACTACTACTTCCGGGCAACCGCACCGCGATCCCTCCTCCTCCTCCTCCTGCTTTTGCTGCTGCTGCTGCTGCTGCAGCTTCTCCCGCACCCCCTACGTGCTGTGGCGCAGGCAGTTGTACTTGCACTGACAGTCACTGCACTGATCAATGAAGTCCTCACTTGAGCTTAAGTGCACCCCTGTGCAGTTTCAGTAACACTATGTTGATGTAAGATGAGTTTGATCACCGTCACTGGAGAACTCAATCAAACGTGCCTGCTTGTCTGCTGGACTGGACGTGGTTGGTCTTTAAAGGGTTAACACGTTGTTTACCACCATTTTGTGAGCAAGACTTGCTTCAAAATGGCGCCACTTCTAGGTCTGGTCTGTTTTTAAATCCCTTTGGCTGAGGGGTCTTAAAAGAACCACTTCACAGGAGGAAAAAACACTGTTCTAATGAAGAAAAATCACTATACAACCATGGCATAATGGGTGAACAGGATCCTCTGGATAGGCTATGTCTGATATGCTTTGTCTAGTCCATTTCTATTAGTGCATTTATGCTCCCATCAGGTTTACTTGATTTTATCTCAGAATGTGCAGATCACCAGGTCATTGATCCTTGGTCACATAATTTATGTACAACAAATTATGCAAATTAATATGAAACTGCGTTCTGTCCAAATCACAAACCACCAAACCTGCCATCTAGAGGGAAAACAAGTTTCTAAACTGGTTGATATTTTGCCTCCCTTGTGGAGTCAAGAAACTTGCTGTAACCAGCATTAAAACAGGTCTAAAACATATGCCAAATCTGCACCCCCTGTCTACTCCCTAAAATTCACTTTTTCCCTTCCTGTGAGAGTGCACAACTCATTTGGGTATTCTTTGATTTCATGTAGTTAAGCACTCAATAAACCAAGTACATTTCACACGTGTAGAAAGCATAGCACACACCGTGAAATGTAGACTCTGCATTTAACAGTATCTAGTATAAGGAGTAGTTAGCAGCTAGTGCTGGGAGCAGTTGTAGGGTTCTAGTGCCTTGCTCAAGGGCACCTCAGCAGTACCCGGGTGGCAAACTAGCACTTCTCCATGTTACCAATCAACACTCAGTCCTTTGTTTGAGGACTTGGACTGGGAACCCCTTCAGTTCCAAAGCTAAGTCCCAATGGAATGAACCACAAGGGCCACAATTATGCTATTCACTAGAAAAAAAATTCACAATTAAATCAAACTGGCTGACAAGATGCCGAGTTTCGAAAAAAAGGAAACACAGCCCCCTTAGCAAATTTGGATGATACCATTCCCTTACTCAAAAAAATAACCCCCAATGGTGGCTGTATTGGTCAGTTCCCATATGTCACCAGCAGCACTTGTCAAGTGTTAAGGTAGGGGATTCCTTGAAACATACTTGTTTGTAGTACATCTTTGGTCCACTTGGTACGCCACTAAGCAAGACAAAAACTCTGCTCGTGTGGAGACGAGCAAAATGCTATTATTGTTCAAATAAAGATGAAAGCATGCACTTTTACACTCTCCTGGAAGGCCTTCATGGTGTTGCACTTGTTTCTACAGAATAAAGGTCAAGGATAAAAGAAAGGTTGGGAGACAAGCTGGAATCCCACCTCCCGCTGCACACCAGACAAATAAATGCGTAAAGTGGGCATGGTTGTGAAAGTAAAAAAGAAATAGAAAAAAAGATTGCCCCAACATTTCCAACACTCAAAAAAATGTGTGTGCGTGGTGTGTGGAGGATGTTCAAGTGTACCATGGCGATCTGACAAGCGCCTTAGGCTCAGAACTTCCAAAGGTTTCATTATGCTTAAAAGTTTCAAGGCCGGCTAGTTAAGAGCAAGACCCCAGGAGACAGCGCCAGATCGTGAAGCAATAGTGACATAGTGGCCCTAATTGATATTGCAGCATCAACCCCAAAACATGTTTTTCCCATACAATATCATTAAAATGCAATGTAAGAAACAGGATAAAATTGGCCAGAGGTTTCCCGGGAGTCAGCTCTGTCACATAAGCCTACACACTTCTATGTTTTTCTGTCTGGAAAAAGCTGGGCCGCCCCTCCCTACACACGCAGATCACACAGAGTGCGTGCCTCATCTTGCGCAGGGGGCCTAATTTTATGCGCAAATGCGGTGGAATTATGCGCGCAACCGTTTCCCCGCAGCGAGGCTCCGGTTCAGTTCAAGAGCGGGCTCCCCCCCGGCCTCATAACACAATCTCGGGTAGGGCCAGGGGCAGCCCTGCTTGAAAGCTACCAAGCAGATCAGTGACCTCATTCTTGGTGGCAATAATGCACCCTAACACAGAACCTGCCATGAAACAGAAAAAATATGAAACAACCTCAGTTTAAATGCCAGTTAGTTATAACCGGTACTAGGGTTTGTGCTGGCTGAATTTGGCTTGCTACAGCTTTCTAACAGATTGTTTCTCACCTAAACAGATTTCAATAAACAAAGGTTGATTACCAAAATATTACATTACATGTCATTTGTTAGACGCTTTTATCCAAAGCGACTTACAGTACTTTCAGTACTGTGGACAATCCCCACAGGAACAATTTGGGGTGAAGTGTCTTACCCAGGGACACAACGACATGCTGACTGCAGTGGGACTCGAACTTGCTACCCCCTGATTCGAATTCCAGCACTCTATCCACTGAGCCACAGCCGCCTTATATATATTTATACTTGCAATAAATGTCTCCAGAATGAAAATAAATCTGAGAAAGTATTGATTTAACAAAATAGACATTTAATGAAAACCAAAATAAACAACAGTTAACTCAAGTGAATCAATAAACGAGGAAAATACAAAAGGGAGTAAACCCCACAGTTCATAAGTTTTAAGGAATCTGGTCCAAGCGAAACAACAAGGATGCATGTAGCTATAGCAGCATTTGAGTACACGAAAGTGAGCGGACCCACACAGCTGGCGAAGCAAAGCTAGCGAAGCACAGCACTTGAGGCTGACACAGCCGTAACCACATAATGGTGAAGCACAAGCACGTGAGGCACGTACAGCAAAACACTTTTCTGGGTAAAGCAAAATAGCAGAGTCTCTATGAGTGTTAGTGCTCGGAGACTTGGCACTATGTTTTAAAAACAAACAATAATAGACAGAATTGGTATTAAAAGTCATAGCAGAATGAATGAATTGATCTAAGGCGTACATAACGATCAGGCTGCTCTTCTAATGACGCAGAGAGGGAAGAGTGTCATTCTTTCCGGAAGCAATGAAGGTCGTCAACAGAAAGACCCTCTGCAACAAGTTTACAAAACATGCCATGACTATATATGCTACGACGACCAATTGCAGATTCATTCATTGTGCAAGCAACGCTACTACTGACAAACCTAATTCAGTTGCTGATACCTGCATCAGCGACTCACATTGGAAACACATGTTCAGTGATTTGAAAGCTCTCGAGGGATCTTGTAGTTGTGGCCCTAACAACAATGAAAATGTGTCAAGTTTAGGGTTAACATTTTCAGAGGGGAACAGAAGGATCTAGCAGACCGTTTACAATCAAGTAGAAACAAGTGCATTGGAAAAGGCTCATGGTCTAAACCCAATGTATTCAACCTTGCAGTTGACACATCATTGGAGAAAAGGCACTGTTCATTGCAATGAAAGTTGTTCAGTGGTAAATGAAGCCAAAATGGCCTGACTCTTGAAAACAAAAATACTCAGATCTTCCCTACATTTCTGGCAATCCTCCGGATTCATTGGGCTCATAGAGCATGCGCATCATTTTCCTTAAGGCCCGTTGCAATCCGCTCCGTCACAGCAGCGGCACAACTCGGTCAGTCAAATGAATTAAGAGGTAAAGAACTCTTGACTTGGATTTTAGCGCATTTTACAACTTTAGGATCTAATGACTTTAAATAATGGCTATTATAGTGTCCGTACTAGGTAGTTGGTTTACAGACATGTCTTTGCCAATGTTAGTCAATGGGAAAAAGCCTTTTTGGTACCAAGGGCATCACGTGACTAGCCGGATGTTGTAGTATAAGTTTGGCCACTACAAACATTCGCTTCAACACCCAGCACTTTCCCTGGGGGCTTGTCTGGTCTAGGACTCTTGAAGTTCCTGATTTAATATGATAATGGGACATTTAGCATAAGTCAAACTTTAAAAAAAATTGTGCGTGTGAAAATTGCAGAGAAGATTGGGATGTCTTCTGGTATTGTGAAAACAATAAAATAGTGATTGCCCATACAACACACAATGATGTCAAACTAAAGAGGTCACAGTTGTGATTTGGTAGGGACCTTTCCTGTAGGGCAAGAACCATGCCAAATGGTAATCACATGGCGGCGGTTGTGCTGGATGTGTTGGGGGGAATGTCTCTTCTGCCTGGGGCCCCCAGAGTGTCTTGCAGCGCCACTGCATATGAAAGCTATGTTCCAACAATTAAACATGATGATTCAGCCCCTAGGGCAGTGCTTCTCAAACTTTTTCTGTCAGGCCCCCCCTTTGGAGAAAACAAAAAGTCAGGCCCCCCAACACAAATAGTCACGTAATGGGCCAAGTTAACATTTATTCAGATACATCAATATGAACGTGAGTATTCCTTTCAAAAAAAGTAAAAGAAAACACTTTGCTAGAACAGTGATAATAAAACAATGCTCCATAAGTCTGTGTGTCAAAACAATAAATACATAATACAATTCTGCAATCCCTTTGCTAGAACAATAAGTTTTAATACTTTGCCACTTTGCAATCTGTGCAAAAAATGAAAAGAAAGAAAATGCTGATATTTGGCAAAAAAGTGTGTCTTATCACAGCATTAGTGGCTGCAATGAGCCTGTTTTGCACTGCACATTTCTTCAAAACGGGGTTGCAGGCTCAGTGGCGGCGCCAGAGATTTATTTTAGGGGTGCTGTGGGGTAGCTTGACGTTTCATAGAGGGTGCTCAAACATTTAGGGTCTGATAACATCAATCTTGTGCACTTTGAGAGCAAAATGAAGAGATTTATGGATACATCTCTCAACACCCATTTGAAACAGAACTGTAAACAGATTTACTTTTTCTTCATGGATATTTTACAAATCACTCCCCTTTTAAACTTTATTCTTTTTTTACTGTCATATAGTATTTCATACCTGTTTTTCATTTATTCTCTTATTTTTTTATAACTATAATGATCATATAAACGTGTGCCTCGGAAATAATTGTTTACATCAATCGTGCTCAAAACGTTTGAGACCCGGCCACTGAGATAACTTAGACTAAAGTTAACTATCTAAACACTCAGAGAGTCCTTTAGTTCATTGAGCCTCTCAGTCTGACAGGAGAGGACTCTCCTCCACCTTGTTGTTGAAAAAGCTCCTTATATCCGTTAGCGTAGCTCGCTAGCACCAGAAGCTAACAACAACGATCTCCGGTACCGGTCTCTCTCTCTCTCTCTCTCTCTCTCTCTCTCTCTCTCTCTCTCTCTCTCTCTCTCTCTCTCTCTCTCTCTCTCTCTCTCTCTCTCTCTCTCTCTCTCTCTTCTCTCTTCCCCCCCCCAATGGGGCTTTATTGGCATGAAAGCTAAATGAAACAATTTTGCCAAAGCATCAAAATACTAAATAATTAACAACATACATTTCAAATTTGTACATATTATTGATATATATATATACAGTGATACAATTACACTTCAACACACGTGTGTGCGTGTGTTTCTTTGGGTGCATGTGTGATTTTGTGTGTATGTGTCTCATTAACTGTCCCTCAGGTTGTGGCATGTGTATACATATTGGGCAGCAAGGTGTGCCTTGTCTCCTTCTCCAAGGAGTACTCCCAATATTGAGGTCATTAACCACCTGGGATTACAGAGTTCAACCTGTTACAGTAAATGCTCCTTACTTCGTTGAATGTTTGGCACTTTAGGAGGAAGTGCATCTTTGTCTCAGTCTCACCTGTCGTACAGTGACCACATATTCTGTTTCTTTTGGTTGCCAGGATCTTTGAGTCTTCTGTTTCGATTGCCAGTTTGTGGTCACTGAGCCTGTACTTGGTTAGGATGTCTCTGCTTTCTATCTCTGACAGTAGAGAGATATTCTGCCAGCTCATAATCTCTGTTTAGACCCAGGTAACATTCTAATCTACTTTGGCTTTTAGTTTCTTCTTTCCAATGTTGTAAATAGTTGTCTTTACATTGTGCTATAATGCGTTTGACTGTGATTAGTGTTTGGAGAGCAGTGTTGTTGAGAGACTGGTCAGAGTGGCTCTGAAAGGGGGCAGTTAGCCTCAGCACCAACTGACATAGGGGACTCTTTTCTGGGGTTAGCTCTTGGCTTTGGAGGGCTTTGGAGTGGAGGGTGTCTCGGGGGCTGGATCTAAGGTGGTTAAAGAATGTTAGTGCTCTCTTTTGAGTGTTAATTATCAGAGGGTATCTGCCTAATTCTGCTCTACATGCATTTGTTGGTGTTTTTCTCTGAACACATAAAATGTATCTGCAGAATTCTGCATGTAAAGACTCTGTTGGATGTTTGTCCCAGCGGCAGGGGCGGCGGGTACTGTAGGCTAGGGAAGGCTAAGCCTTCCCAAATATTTGTGTCACTGCATCCTGGTAAAATAAAAATATAATGTATAATGTTTGTGTCTTTGACATTAGCGCTGCTATGTAGCCACCTGTGCCCTGTACTACGAAGCCAGTTCAACATACCCTGGATATGTTTGAGTTATCTTAACTAACCCTAACAAACGAGATCTCGCTAAGCGGTCCTACGACGCTGGTTATCAACTCGGTAATTCAAGCCAGGGTTTCTCTCTCCAGCTCAGAGCGCGTTCACGTGAAAGGGGCGGGGTTAGCTACATTTGACCAATCACAAACAGGGACAAGTGTACTGACAGCGCAGCGTCATACTTCATTAATGAAAAGTAAACTAATGTTAGACAAAGATGAACTTTAAACATCCATGACTTAAACATATAATCCAGGATACAAGCCACATAGTTGCACCTGCAAGGTGAATATAGAACAACTGGTTAAAAAATAAATAAACTACCGAGTGTTTGAAGCGTACAACAGTTTTATGATATCACTGCCCCATCTAAGACACGAGTGGATCTGACTTTAATTACATTTGAGTGTTTCATCAACTTAATGTGTTGCTCAAAATAATACTTCTGCATACAGTATATGTGACAATGTAAGTGTTGCATGGCCAGATACGGCTCGAGAAGCTGACTCAGATAAGGAAATACTGTGATATTATATGATCGATGATCTGATCAGTGGCGGGCCGTGCATTTCACACTTAGGCCTTCAATGATGTCCTACATAGTCCCACCTGAATTATTCCACCTCTTAATGCCATCATTATGACGCCATGGCTCTAGAAACTATATATTTAGACAGAAACGCACTATAACCGGGCGTTGCATCACCTTAACATAGTCAAGTACAACAGAGTTATATTAATATTTCCGAAGCATTTATAATCAATAAATCCGCATTTAAAATTAAGAATGTTAAACTACCAGCTTTAACTACATCTATACATCTCTTGCAGAAGCATCAAACATTTATTTTTTATATATTTGTAATTTTAATTACGTACATATTAATTTGTTTACTCACCAAAACAACTGATTATTTGAACACAAAATCCATCCTCCTTTCTTTCCTCAAGAAGACTTCAATAACTCTGGTGTACAGTTGATCTGTGCGTTTCAGTTCCACCAATAAGTCCTTTTCTATTGACATGAAGGCTAATGCTGAAAGCCGAGTCTGTCCAGTAGAATTTCTGGCATGAGTTTTAATTCGCTTTAAGGCGGAGAATGACCGCTCGACAGATGCAGTGGACACAGGGATAGTCACTGTTCGCCTTGAAAATGGCGTTGTAATAATAGGCTATCTGTGACCAAATTGATCTCTTCTCCTCCTTCAGCCATTGTGGGTTGCAAAAAACAAACAAAAACAAAACTAATCTACACAAATTGGCTCGTTTATTAGCTCTAGCTAATCTTTATTAACAATATCAGTTTGCTAGCAGTTTGCTTTGCAGTTTGCTAGCTCTAGCTCTCTCTGTTAGCTCTGCCTCTCAATAGTGCTTATCCAATCAAAAGACGTGCACGTTCTAACGTTATCGTACGCCTGCTAGCTGGCCCGTTGACGCCGACTCGAAATCTGATTGGTTAACGCCTGAGTTTTGTTTCCGTTCACTTTAAGGCACAGGTGTCCGCACTGTTGATTCTGAAGGCCTAAGGGCAGATTTCTTTGACCTGGCAACACATTATGGCTGAAATATGATTGGATTAAAGCTTTAACATAAAGGCCAGCCCTCCAAATCTCGTTCTGAGGCTGGAAGCAGCGCAATCAAGACGAAAGCTATGAAATTAAGAGAATAGACTATGGGGAATAATTTAATACATATGTGTTGAAAAAATATATAAAAATGAAATTTATATTCTGATGATGTTTAGGCCAGCAGAGAAGGCCTTGCTGGCCCTGACGGCCCACCACTGGATCTGATTGATGATGTGATATGAATGATAAGTGCGACACGTCGGCGTCTTCTCTGCATAGGCTACGGCCGTTTAAACTGTATTTCCTTTATCCTGTAATATGACTTGATAGATTTAAACTCTGCACACTGAGCTCTGATTGGTCAGCAGGCGGTGCTTTCACTGAGTTGATCTCTTTTCTATAGACGCCGGAGGTGGGCAGCGTCAGGTAAAAAAAAGTTATTTAGCCTTCCGAAACCTGAGCCTCACGCGCTGCCTATGCCCAGCGGGTATAGCTCTGGTAACTGAGTGGACCCCATAGTTCACTACCGTACAGCGCAATGGGCTGGATCACACTATCAAAGATTTTGAGCCAGATTTTAATTGGAATTTGGACGTTATAAAATGTTCTCTTAATTGCATTTAGAGCTCTTCTGGCTTTTTCTTTGAGTGCATTCACTGCCATGTTGAAACTTCCTGATGCTGTTATGGTTAAACCAAGGTAGATATAACTCATACTATGTTCAATGATATGATTGTTTATTGTTGTAGCTCGCTAGCACCAGAAGCTAACAACAACGATCTCCGGTACTCTCTCTCTCTCTCTCTCTCTCTCTCTCTCTCTCTCTCTCTCTCTCTCTCTCTCTCTCTCTCTCTCTCTCTCTCTCTCTCTCTCTCTCTCTCTCTCTCTCTCTCTCTCTCTCTCTCTCTCTCTCTCTCTCTCTCTCTCTCTCTCTCTCTCTCTCTCTCTCTCTCTCTCTCTCTCTCTCTCTCTCTCTCTCTCTCTCTCTCTCTCTCTCTCTCTCTCTCTCCACACACAGCGGATCCGCTGCCCGCTTAACAGCCTTATCTTTGTCAAACTTTCTTATGTTCTTTCTCTAACACGTAATGAAGGTTATTAAGCCTTTTAGCTCCTATGTTGTTAATATTGAGCGTCATTTCCTTTATGAAGTAAAGCAGCCTCCCTGTCTGTGTCCTCGCGCTGTCCTCACATCCCCGGACCCCCAGACTCGGAGGAGCACAGGGATGTCAGTATTGTTTATGAAGCAGCGTAAAGAAAGTAAATTATTGAAATGAAAATACTATTTATTTACTTTTACAAACAGTGAGCAGCTGGGCAGCTGCAGCATGTGTATTGCAGGACATGTGTGTAAGCGTGCAAGCGTCTTTGAGTTGTAGAAAAGCGCTAGGCCTATAAGCTATAAATATAATGTATTATTATTATTATTAGGCCTATGTGTTGGACATGTGTGGTTGGACTCTGTCTCACAGGCAGGTTGCAGTGTAACATCAGAGGAGACTGGGCCAATTGTACATTCTCAAACTGCACCACTTAGAACTAACTAAACAATGAAGAGATTATTTTTTATATAATTTTATTTAATAACCGTAACGAAATTCAACAGTATGAAGTGATTTGTAAATAGCAATACAGATTTGACTTAATGTTTTCATAAATATATTTTTCTCCCAGTTTGTCATGGGACTTATTTTTACCCTCTCAAAGAACCGGAATCGAGAACCGAAAATAACCGGAATTCCACACACACACACACACACACACACACACACACACACACACACACACACACACACACACACACACACACACACACACACACACACACACACACACACACACACACACACACACAGAGCCGAGCTTGAATGAAACACAGAGACCCAGACGTACTTGTACTGTATCATATTATTTTCGAATCAATAATTTTTCAAATTATATATATATATTTTAAAAAAACAAAACATTTTCTCTCCTGGTCTCTCGCGCCCCCCCCTGTCATGCCTCTGCGCCCCCCACTTTGAGAAACACTGCCCTAGGGAGATAGGCATATGACTGTCATGTTTATTGCTTACGTGGGCCTTAGCTAATCTGAACTAAACATTGTATACTGCTTTGAACCGGTATTCATGCATCTTGTGACTGTGTAACTCCCTCTCTTGTAGCATGTGAAGGACACTGTTCTAGGAACGAGTTGTCCCATATGCTCTGTATGTGATGACTACTTCCATTCTTGCAAGGATAATAAATGTTCCTGATTATTTAAGCTCAAGCCGGTGACTGATGAATTTGACTTGGTCATATTTGATAGGCTGTGTGATGAAAATGTTATACTTTTGTCTACCAGACTTTGCACAATATTCCCAAAAAAGTTTGAACACACTGACTGAACATTTAATTGAGATTGCCTCTGCAGACTAGTAGGATGGGCCTTTAGGTAATTAATTGACCTGTACTTTGTCTAGGGTATCATTAACATTAAAAGATGTTATGCAAACACTGTCAGCCAATCTGAATTATGTATTTATCATGACTTTGTTATATTGGAGGGCTTATTCTGTGCAGGACAACCTGGTATCAAACACATACAAGCACACAGAGATATGCAGGCACCCAGCATGTGTGTCATGCTTATTGAACTGTCATTAAAAGGAGGCCATATAATGAAGATTAGGATATTCAGTTTTCTTGTATGGTTTAGAAAAGTATGTAGAAAACAAAGCAACAGGTTGAACCAAGGCCATTAAGGTCAGAGCTGGTGACTGCCCGTATATGGAAAGAAGCATATGCATGTATTTCTCTCCATCAGATAGGGTCTTTGTCAGAATTACTCTTAGGTTGCGTTCACACCAGCCTTGTGGAGTATGGTTGAATCGAACCCTGGAGCATTTAACCTCTTGATGCGGTTTGTTTGGGTTGGTGTGAACGCAGTCCGAGACCTCTGATGTGAACTAAACAACCACACTCTGGGCCGCCTAAAATAGGTGGTTTTGGGCCGCTTGCTAGTGAACTCTGTGAGCGGTTCATCGCTGGTGTGAACGCAGTCCGCACCAAAGCATAGGACTCGTAGTATTTACGCGTAATGTCCTGTACTGGTTACTGGAGGAGAAGTTAGCAAGTTGTCGCTAACAAAATGAGCGGCAGGGGACAAACGCCAAGCTACGAAGAACACAGAAGCCTTCTGGATATCTGGGCAGAAGAAACATTCCTCAACTTTGGAAAGTTGGGGGAGCTGCAGAAAAGTGGCAGCTACTCCGATATTAAAGACAAATGTATTTGGTATGACGACCTCGACTATATCTTGAACAAAAGACCCATAGTGAGCCCCGTAGATGTGTTTTTGTCTCTAGGCTGTGTGTAACATACAGTAGCCTATAGGTTCAGGCTTTCATTAATTCTGAAAGCATTCATTAATTGACGGAGATAAACAACTATAAACATAAGATAGCCTCTATTTGCTTTTGTGACTGCTTACCTCACTGGTCCCCTGTTTACAGCAAAAAGGCTGTGGTATAATCCCATCAGAGCCACCTGTCGTTGTTGAAACATCCTCCTTACTGCAGAACGTCTTTCATTACACGCATGTGTTATGTTTTTTAACGCACATAATGTTTTTTAACGCACGTTGTCCGATTATATAATCATTCATATGCAGCGTCCGCTAGAGTCTGTTTATATATATTCACCAAAGAAGCGGACTATTGACCAGTGTTGATGCCATCCAGTGGAATAGCTTTACAAAATGCTCAAAGGCAGCAGCACAGTTAATAGATGTATCCAAACTGTCATTCTTATGTTAACATATCTGAACACCGTGCTGTAAGCGGCAGTGAGTCTAATGGGCTGCAGATATGAAAAGCTTGCCATGATGATGGAGGTTTTATAGAAAATTCCGTGGTCCTTTTTTGTTTTTATACTTATTTCATTGAGTTTCAGATTCGGAGGAATTATGTTATTGTTGTTTAGCCCACGTAGACCGGGTAGGCTGGACTGAGCGGCCTACGAAATGAGACGGTCTAGCCTACGGAGCGCTTCGTATTTACGTCACGTGATACGCTGTTCGGTTGCGCTGCTCCTGCAGCTTTCTAGCAAATTAGCTTACAAGCTAACTCAGCTGAGAAGGATCCAGAAAATGTACTTTTACTTTAACCATTTTTTGGAGATCACCGTCGGCGATGAAATAAAGAGGACCATGGGCAGGTAAATAAGATTAAGCTGTTCCTTTAGCCCCCAGTAATGTTACATTAGTAAGTTAACAAGTACATTATATATAGCTGATGTAATTTAATCATATTATTTCATATTTAAAATAAGTCTTAATTTTTCTGTACTAATAAAACAATGTTTTTTTTTTTTTAAATGAACAAAAGTATGTTGTATAGATTGATTCTTAACAATATTAGTGTTCTAATCTTAATAGCTGTGATTATAAGTTTATATTCTCCTTCTTGCCCTAAACCAGCCCAGATGATGTCCCACTGACACCAGATCAGCACCTCCAGGTCCAGCACCACCGTGACCCCCCGCTCTGCTGAAATACACAATTAAACATTTTCTATGACCTATTTTTTGTATTAATAAAATTAAACTGAACTGAAGACAGTTTAATGACCAAGAGATATCCTATTATTCCACTGCTTATGTACACATGTTGGAAATAATGGTTAAAACCTCAGTAAATGAAATAAACAATGTGTTTAACAATTACTATTTTAATTTAATTTTTTATTTTCATCTTATCACAAAGTAGAGGTACGAATATATCCATCCTCTCTCTGCAGCTTCATGTCTTCTATTATTATAACTTTCATCATTGAGACAGAGGAAATCAATCATGTACTTTAACATCACCAGCAGTAAAACAAATATCAGCAAAAGTGTGTTTATGGAGTTGTTTATTTGTATTATATGTACAGCAAGTATATAGAAGCAGCTGTTTGGGGAATCAGACAGACTCAAGCTATAATCGTTAAATATCTATTAAAGAAAGGACACATACAAAATGAAATTCTGAAACTAAGACACAAGTCTGTAGGACGGCAGTAAGCAGAGGTCTGGGTGGAGGATGTTCCTGATCGCCGTTTTGCTTTCTCCAGCACCTCGGGGTGTCCAGGTGGATGGCAGCTCTGTCCTGATGATCCGCTGTGCACTTTTCAGATTAGGGGTCCTTCTCCAGCAGATCCATTTCTCCAGAATTGTCCTAATTACAGAGAAAAACAAGAGAAAAAGAAAAAAGTGAATTAATCATATTAAACACAGGGTTGCAAAAGTATTATTGCAAATAACTCTAAGCATTTCAGACAAACAATCCTTAAAGGATCATTTAAAATGGTGTACTGTTTTGGTTTGAAAAAGACTAAAGGCAGAAGGCTGCTGTCTATTTTTGATTGTCTTATTATTATGGGATTAGGATAAATAAAATAAACTTTAACCTAAATAAAAGATGATCAAATCTGGTGGGAATATTGAAAATAGGCTTTTTTTTTGCCATACCTCAAAGCAGCATGAGCTGAATACAAAGGTTGTAATTTGTCCCAAAGTTTAATAAACAGCAAAACAGAGAAATAAATAAAGCAAACAGCAGCTACACGTCAGGGTAGCATTTTATAAATCCCACCGTACTGTAGGCTATACCGGTCTAAACGTTTTCACTTTGGTCCATTTATGTAATATAAAGTATAACTTATCTATAACAGAGCCAAGATCTCTGTATGACTTTAGTAAACTTCTGAATTGAATAAAATAAGTGTAAACAGTGCAGTACGTCCAGCTAGCTAGTTAGCGTCACTAACGTCACGTATTTAACCGTATTATTTAACGAAAATGTACGTTTTAATGCCCCTTGGGTTTGACGTTAGTTAATTTAAAGTAAGTTAAAACCCAATACTCACATTTATTAGTGATTCCTCCGCTTGCTGCTGCTTTTAAATCCACTCTGCTGGGGAGACCGGACCGCCATTTAATTTGAAAAAAACTCACTCTTCCCTGCGCGCATTGCGCCCTGGGATATGGTAGACCGCGGAGTGTACATCAGATGTATCCTTCAAATTCAGTGGCGAGCCGTGACTTTTATACCTAGGCCCTCTGACCCCCACCCCTTCTCTCGGAAAAAAGAAAAAAAAGAAGTTATTACGTCACAGCGTATACTTCAGCGGAATATCAAAACGGCGGTCCAGGGTGCAAAACGCATCAATGACAGCGACCCTCTACCACACAAAACAACACCATTTATCTAAACACCTATCATGACAGGGCACCCACAGCCAAGTAACAATTAAAAATGAATTAAGTCGGCACGGCGGCCCACATTGAAAATGACTTAGGCCTACCTTTGATGATCAAATCACTTAAACAAAGTCCATCCTCCTGTCCTTTTGGATGAAGCACTTGATGGAGGGGTCATGCAGCTGATCCTTTGCACTCCAATTTATCATTGTAACTCAATCTTGAAAATGACTCGGTTAATAATTTCGCAACGATGTCATCACTATCACTGACATGAGCCATCATGAACGAACTTATGTTAATCATAAATCTATCGATCATAAATCTATCGATTAGATTTATGTTTCGAAAATTATAAAAGTAGGGTAGACATTTGGATATTATCCGGCTGAACAAAACGTGCATTTTATCTAACAGGTTCGTTTTCCACAGACCTTATTTCGAGCTGTTTTCCAAAATCCTATGGAGAAATCCCATTGCTTTGTTGTCGAGGGAACCAGCAGCTTACTTCCGGGTTTTAGGACGCGTCACTGCACCACTTGCATAGACTTCACAGCGGGCGGAACTTGTCATAAAGTCCGCGAAAATAAAGCCCACCCATTTAGAGGGAAGATATGATTGGTCAATTGTACTGTCATTTGACATTACTCTCTCGTTCAGTTACTATAGCGGGCCCTCTGTGAAATGTACAGGGGGACCAACAAGCTCTCCCGTCAACTCGCAGAGATGGCTAAAGGAGCTTCTTTCATTTAACCCTTCACATTCCAACAGAAACTGAACAGGCAGATTCGAAGGATTTATTTCTTTGGAAATGTTATTTTAAATACAATTAAATCAAGTTATTTTGGTAAAACTAATGAAAAATATAACAAAAAAAATATTTAAAAGAAAATGTTTTTTTTTTAATGTTTTCAAATATTATTTTTTAGAATATCTTAGGCCCTCAGAGAGGGCCCTGACGGCTCGCCAGTTCAAATTGGGGGAAAGTAGGCCGCATTTGTGGGCCGCATTCGGAGGACCCGTCTTTTTTTTTTAATTGGGACACCCTTCTTTCGGCGGAAGTGACGTATGCGGTCTACAAATGCAGCCTCCGAAGGGTGCAGCCCCTGAATTGAGACATGTGTTCACCTGCTGCCCCTGTGTTTTACCTCCCCTTCCCAGCTGTGTCTAATCTTGTGATTACCATTGTGTGTATTAAGTCTTGAGAGTTTATCGTAGTTTTTCCCTGGTATTGGCTCCTGTGGCCTGTACTACGAAGCAGGATTTGCGGTTAGCGAGGTAACTTCAGTGTTAACTCAGGGTTTTCGGTCCTACGACGCTGGTTCTCTTCTTACCGGGGTAGATCTCCATGGTAACTTATGCTGAACACCTAACCTGCTAAATGTATTATTGGAATAAATGTACTATTAGGTGTGAATGCAACCGTCATATGTTATACATAATGTAGAAGAATTACTGAACTCCTGGCTTTGCAAAAGCTAATTACGCTGATTTCAAAGTGGGAAGGGCTAGGGATTAAAAGGGCAAGAAAGCTAAACAAAACCATACTGGCCGGCCACTAGAGGGAAAAAAGTTCTCTGGGAAGTAACAGTTGGTAACATGATAAAGAGGGATCAGAAAAACATGAATGTTTTCAGCAAACGGAGGTCAATGAGGCCACAGTGCTTGCTGCAATAGGGAAAGAGGATATAATGTAAAATACTATTGCTTCACAGCGTATTTTCTTACAACAGTACTCTCTTTTTGTCCTAGGGCAGTTGTCGTCATTGTGCAAGGAAGAAAAGACATCTAGCAGACAAACATAACCTATAGTTGCAAGAATAATTTTGCTGGTGCAGCATCAGAATTGTTGGAGAATTGATACAGGATGTTTTCTATATCTATATATATATACATACATATGTGTATATATACATATATATATATATACATATATATATATATACATATATATCAGTGACGTGCGGTAGGGGTTTCACCAACTACTCGACTAGTCGACTAGTCGAGTAGTTCTACCACTAGTCGTGAACAAAATGGAGGCAAACGTGGGAAATGAGGATGCCGACATTGGCGCTGAGGTTCTACAAAATGCTCCAGCAAAACACGCCCGACATTCAGGGGTCCTCATTTTATGCGCAAATGCGCCGCAACTATGCACTCTACAGTTTCAGTTTTAGCTCCGGCGCTAAAAGTTCACGAGCGTGCTCCACTAGCACCCCCTCTTTGAACAGCTGTTTGGACCTCATTTCGAGGGCAACAAGAAAACACGGGTCAACAGTGGCGCGGATGAGCTACGGGATTACTGCCAGCAGACACCCCATATCCCCACAATGGATAACCCTCTGAAGTGGTGGGCACAAAACGCAAACCGCTTCCCCCGTTTAGCCAAGCTTTCCAGGAGCTACCTGGCTACACCAGCACCCCAAGTGAACGGATGTTTTCCCTGGCAGGCACCACTGTCACCCGACAGCGGTCAAGCCTCCTTCCCTCACATGTTGATGCTTTGGTCTTCCTTAACGCAAACCAAAAAACCTGGAAGGGTGGACATCCTTATCGAGGAGGACAGTGACAGCGAGTAAAGTGTTGCGCAATGCGCACTGGATTTACGTTGCATTTATGTTCTTAACAGAGTTTTTGCGGTAGATTTGGTGAGTCCAGTTACTGTTTTTTATTTAATCAGCCATGTAACCCAAATTAAAATGCTGCTTTGTTACAGTGTTTAACGTAACTGTATGCATTGCAATACAAAATACAGTTTTACACCTCTCTTTGTGTGTCTTTATTATGACGTAACAACTAGTCGACTAGTCGACTACTATTTTGAAAAACTTGTCGACTAGTAAATAATGGTAGTTGTGAAACCCCTAACGTGCGGTGAGGTTCATGGCTGGTGAGGCACTGACTCTTTCAGAGTTAGATTTACAAATATTATATTTTGACCTTAATCGAAATATTCGGGTATTTTCAAAAGCTTTTTTAGTCTGATGCTTCGATTCATTTTAAACAGACCGTTCAACAAAAGGATACCCAAAATCTAAATATTGGATTGTTCTTTCTTAGTAAGATCCCATTTTCATTACAATTGTGGTTTTACCTTGACTTGAAGATGAAGTCCATTCTATCCTTCTGGACATCAATCTCTATTACTTTTTTGTAAAAGTCCTCCTTATCTTCCTCTAGTTTCAAAAGTCTAGCTTGTTGTTTGCGTCTACCGTCTCTGCGTAGAATAACAGTAGCAACAAGAACCTGTGGGCTCACGTGCGCCCTTCAGTGCGGCAGAGGTTATGGCTGCCTCCCCTGGTGCTTTTTTCATTGCCGTTGTATGATGAGACCAGCGAGCCTAAATATCATATATACGTGAAATAAATTATTTAGAGATTATGGATGGCGAGGATAAATGTAATAAAGGGATCTACAAACATTACATTTGTGACCTACAGTGAGATGGTAACAGGCATGCGCTTAGGGCCCGCTTTCCAGCCAATTTCTGTGGGGTGACGCATTCTGAGGTGAGGCAGACCTCATCTGTGCCTCACCTTACCACACAGTAACTGGCTTGAGCGCACTCACAAAATAAGTGCCCGCGCAAAATTAGTGCCCGCGCTCCAGCCAGTGTGGGCTTACGTGAGGCAGAGCACGTCCCTGCCTCACTTACTTCTCATCGCTCCCCGTAGTTGTAGCGGAGCTCGGCAAATTTGCTGATTTTGACTATAAAAAGCGATTGGAATCATACATAAATCACACTTACAACACAGATCAGTGGAGACAGAAAATGATGGCTATGCTTAATTAAAGACACAAAGCTAGGCTTCTGTTGCAACGTTAATACCACAGTGCAGTATAATGGTGACCAGGGCCAACTTGTGGCCCCACGCAAAGTTATGTGACGAGGCCCTCTGTGTCGCGAACGTCGACGGCGCGATGCACGCGCATGAACTGCGGCGCGCCTAATTGGGGCGCATTTGCGATTCAGATGAGGCTCCCTCCGCAAGATGAGGCTCCCTCCGCGAGGTGAGGACCCCTCCGCGAGGTGAGGACCCCTCCGCGAGGTGAGGACCCCTCCGCGAGGTGAGGCCCCACGCAGTCTGAGTGATCTTCGTGTAGGGGCGGGCCTGATGGTGACGTAATTTAACTAAGAAGAAATTGTTTCTCGACCATAAAATGCTGTATTGCTCCACATAAGGTTGATTTCAGACAGGCAAGCACTTGAAAGTCTGAAAGTAGAAAAGGCTCTTCGAAATCCACAAAGCATGTGTAATCAATTTCCCCTAGTTATTATGTTTAACCAGCTAACATGTCATGTAATACACTTTATGAAAAAATAAATAAATCTTTCAATTGCAATTAATTTGCTGTTCTACAATGTGAACGCAATAGTACACCTATATTACACGTAAAAGGACCACACATAGTCAAAGGGGCTTCCAACCCCCAGATAGCAGCAAAAAGGGAGTCAAAGCAAAACTGTACTTTAAGTAATTTCTCTGTACAACTTTAATGGCACCAGTAAAAATCCACCGGGTTTTCAAAAGGAAGACATATTCATATCACATATTTAAGACAATCTCAAGAAATAATAAAAATAATTCAGCAATAGGATTGACAAGGACAGCATCATTTGCAACTAAAAATACAATGTAGCAATGTACTTTTCCTTGCTAGGGGGCAATTGGTGGGACTGCACATTCTTTTTTTTTTTTTTATTCACATTAATTTGGTATGCTTCCCACCCGAGCCATGATGTCTGGTTCCCATTGGTTTTTCATATTTCATTATTAACAGATGTTTCTTTTCATGCCAAAGAAAAATGTATTAAAGTCGTTGGTCAGAAAATGTAACAAACTTTACGTCATACAGTTATTGAAATACTTGTATTCAAAAGAGTAAAAAAGACTCAACTCCCGAGAGCTTGGTTGTTGGCAATTACAGTTACTATTGGGGTTGACACGATAATTACCCGTTTTCTGAGCCATGAGAAGTCTGGTGCTGAAGGAATGTGTCCAGGCATGAGAATGTCTCGGTGCACTCAGTACATTCGTAAAGGACCTCTGAGGAATTTCCTTTGTCATTTTGAGTATGGTCCATATAGTCATCCTCTATGTCATCTGCATTCCCCTTTTCTAAAACAGCGTCCCTTCTGCTGTAAGATGTTTGTTCAACATCATTTGCATCTCCGGAGCTTGGGTGATTCTCAAGCTGAAGCTCAAGGGACAAAGTGTTCCTGAATTGAGCTGGATGCCTCTGGGACTTACTAGGTTCCTTTTTGTGATAGCGCAAGTGCCGTTGGTACACACATAGCAGCCCAAATCTCTTTCCACATTCTTGGCACTTGTAGTTAACTCGGCCAGCTTTTCCTGATTGTTTGCTCTTTGATTGCTGCTCTAGTGATGACATTTGTTCATTGTCAGAGGAGCTCTTGGTTTTCTCATCAGTAGAGTCTGTGTATATTTCACCATTCAAAGGACTGGTGTCTGGCCCATTTTTGGGATTTGTGTACAAGTGTTTCAAACCTGGTTTCTTTTCCGATTCTGCTTTGTGATACATGGCTAGATGCCTTCTTAAATCACAGCGCTGTGGGAAATGTCTACCACAAAATACACATGTGTGCATGGTACCTTTATGGTATCTCATGTGCCGAGATAAACTGCTAGAATGGTTGAAAACACGTTGACACTGCTTGCAAGGATGCAGCTTGCCATTTGGATTACTCGTCCTTCTACGTCGGCCTTTAGGCGGCATTCTTCGCCGAATTGTTTTCTCTGATTCTTGATTCAGCTTATCTATTTCCTCCTGAGTTTGATGTGTGCGATGATGCTCCTTTAGAGATGTTAACCTTTGGAAACGATCACCACACAAACCGCATCTGTATGGTGTTGGAGAGAAATCAGCAACAATCTTATTGCTAGTATCCCTAAAGATTTTACTATCTTCAATATTTACACCAATAGATGTCCCATTACTGTAGACATTTTTAGGTGGTGTGTCTTCTATGTTCTTAGACTTCACTTCAATTTCGGATGCTAATGGTTCTTCAGGCTCTTTTCCTTTGCAATGATGCAGTGAATGGGTCTGAAAATCTGACATCCAGAAAAAATTCAACTTGCACTTCCTGCAAGGATATGATTTCTCCAGATTATTCTCCTGCCTAATCACACATCCATCCAAAGCTGTAGCCTTGGGGAGGTGATTTTCTTTGTGATGAGCATTTAGTGCATCTATTTGAAGGAATCGCTTACCACAATGACTACAGCAATGAAATCTTTCTTTGACATGGTCTTGGAGGTGTTTCTTAAGGTCCTGTCTACCTTCAAAGATCTTACAACACAGAGTACACTTATAACCTCGCTCTGTGTTTCGATACTGCTGGTGACGATGCAAACTCTGCAGGCTGTTAAATGATCTGCTACATATTTCACAACGGTAATGCCCCTGGCGGGACTTGTCTAGGTTCAAGTCAGATGGCCTTGGCCCAAACACATCTCTATTATAAGGAGAATGCTGTGGCTTCAGAGTTGGAGACATGTGTTTGATGGCGGATGGGAAATGAGATGGCAGGACTCCAGAAGATACTGGTTTTACAGAAGATTGTGACTCCAAGCCGTTCACAACTGTCAGTGTACCATTTTCTTGCAGCACATATTCCCGAGGGACTTCAAATCCATTTGATGAGCCATCAAAGGAAAATGACTCTAGAGGTCCATGAATGGTCATGTGGCTCAATAGATAAGAGTACTGACTGAACCCATCACCGCACTCTGTGCAGATAAAGGTACAGGATTCTCCGATCAATTTTGATGAAGTAGCAGCATTCACTGATTTCTGCTTTTCCATGATGATCCGTGATGGCATCCCTTTTCAATGAGCGAGTATGAGTAAAACTTTATCCAGACATTCACATATTGGTTTTCATGTGCGAATCAGTGTGTCCACTCTCTCAACAGGCTGGTTTTGAAGAAGATGTCCTTGTGAGCTGAACGTTCATCCCTCTGGTTTTCCATGATGTATCAGCACCTAAGGGGGATAAGAAAAAAAAAAAAAAAAATCAACAAACTACTGGAGCCCAATTTGTGTGAACATTTAAAAAATATTCCATATGACTATGCAATGTAACTTTTGCTTCTTTTTTTTTTTTTTTTTTTTTAAATAACCCAAGCCTGGTTGGATAACGTGATGACTATTCTTGATACCAATACATTTTTACTGAATACAGCTTGAATTCACTATACTGCAACTCTATGGAACTTAAAAAAAAAAGCTGGTAACAGTTAACGTTAACTAGCTGTATAACAACCCTGTTTGTGTAATGTGTGTACCCAGAAATGTGTGTAACACCAGAGTGAAAAAAGTTAATTTCCTCATTGGGGATTAATAAAGTATGTCTTATTCTTCTTCTAGCTGTCCTCCTGCCTATTTCTATACGGAGTGGTTGTTCACAATGTAGAATATCTTTAATATGTGGTGTTGATAGTTTACTGCGTCCCAAACTCAGGTTTCTATCATATCTGGGATGACGTCTCAAACCCTGACAGTACTACTGGGCAGTAGGTGGTACTATATAACCTACACCATCATGTTTTTAGAATACTTGAATCGAATTGTTTCCTATGTATTGGTTCTTTTGACATCCCTAATGCTACTGGTTAAAGCTGTCTTTCTGAGTTCTGAAAGGGTTTTTAGCCTGACTGTTTACTGTGGCCACCAGATGAAACTGTTTGACAAAGTAAGACCTGCTATGGATGATGCATTTAGGCACTAGTAACATACAATGGGTAAATAACTACATTACTTTTTTCGTTGTGATGTTTGGGAGTCAGCTATCTTAAAGTTAGTGTTTGTTCTATTTAGCAGATAAGCTAATGAGCATGGGCCTCTCATCTATGACTAGATTCATACTTTCTCCGGCACTGTCTTTTAATGAACATGTTGAGGAACCAGGACATGATGGTTTCAAAGGGAACCTTGCTGCAGAGCTTTTCAAATGCATTCGCATTTGAGCAACACAATACAGGTGCCATCTAGTTCCATTATATTCAAGAAGGCAGACATCCATCTTTTCATCAATGCAAGATGGCGCCGTGCTAGGTGGCAGCCTGTTGCAAGCAGCTCCAAGTATGTTTATGCTTATAATTTGGAACGTGAGGTCCTTTGGCAATAAGATGGACGAGCTCGGCGTCCAGACCTAGTGAGAGTCTTGTGAGTGCAGTATCATGTGTTATACGGAGACGTGGCTGCACTCACACATCCCGGACAACAACACAGCTCTCCCCAGCTGCACAAATGTTAAATGCCCCACGAGAGACAATAAAACTCTGGACTTTTTATATGGAAATTCTAAGGATGCATACCATGCCACAGCCCTCCCCCTTGGCAGATCGGATCACAACCTTGTCTTACTGGCACCAAAATATGTCCCTCTTGTTCAGCTGCAGCCTGTATCAACAAGAACTGTGAAAACGTGGACTCACGGGGCAAATGAGGCTCTACAGGACTGCTTTGAGACCAGGGACTGGGATGTGCTTGTTTGCCACATGGAGAGGACATCAACAACATGACTGACTGCATCACTGACTACATAGTCAAACCACTTAGCAGGCTAAAACTGTACACTGCTTCCAAATAATAAACCCTAGATTACTAGCGTCCTTACTAGCGTCCTGAAATGACTTTCAAATAAGAAAAAGGAAGCCTTCAAGTCCGGGGACAAGGAAGTGATGAGAAGTATCCAGCATGACCTAAGGTACAATCTGAGGGAGAGCAAGGAATCCTACAGGAGGAAGCTGGAGGCCAAGCTACAGGAGAACAATAGCAAAGATGTGTGGACTCGAATGAATGCCATCACGGGGTTCAAAGGGAGGGACAGACAGACGAGGGTGCCCTCAACTATCCCCTCCACTTCACACCTCACCACCACCACACAGCCTGGCTTCGACATCCCCCCACAGCTTTCAATGCCTCTGACCCCCCCCTCACTGTCCCCCTTGTTGAGCATTCTGCCTCTCCTCCACTGACGCATCAAGCCCCCTCCCCCACTTCGCTGTTGCCCCTTCCCCACCAAAGCAGTTCCAGGGCCAGTTCGGAGCTAGTGCCAGATTAAGAACCGGTTCTTCCCGTTTCCACTGCAACGCGGCCGGCTCTTGGCCCAGAACACCAGTTCTTATCTGGCCAAACTCGACTGCCCGTCAAGAACCGGTTCGGAACCAGAAAAGCACAAGCACAGAGCCTAATCGGGAACTAGTTTGGTGGGAAAGGGGTATGCGAGTACAGGCCAGGGGCCTCATTTATAAACGGTGCATACGCTCAAAAGATGGCGTATGCCAGTTTTTACACAATGTTTGCGATTTATAAAAAACAAACTTGACGGGAAAATGTGCGTTCTCCACGCAAACTCTAACCTATGCGTACGCACTAAGCACAAAAACGGGAGAGACGAGAAACTGCGACACCGTTGGCAGAAGGAAGAATGGAGAGAAATATGTGGAAATAATACCATAAATAGAATGTTACCTCTCATTTATCATATATGAAGAATTCATTTTCACAAATTGATTAAAGCCAATCTTAAAATTATTTAACAAACGCCTGTTTGAGACTCCTCAGTGCACACAAAAACATAACTTGGAGAAATAAATAAATACGGAAACGTTATAGATCACCCCTCGATTATGTTCTCTTGTTAAGAAATGTATTCTCATAAATGATGCGGTAAACAGAAGGATAGAATTAGGCTACTTTAAACTGACGCCGTTTTGCATTTCTATAGGTTGTATAGATACGAGCATGGTTTTATATACTATCATGTTTAATCATGTTTTATGCCGTTCGCCAATAGCCTACTTGATAAGTCGCTCGTAAAATACAGGAGGTATGGAAACTAACAACACCATATGTGGTCAATTGTACAGCTAATATAACACAACACATTAGTTGTATTTCCATTAACTGGTGGATAATGGATATATAGTTGCTGATCGACAGCTGGAACACAAACCACCAAATACAAAAAAAATAATTCAGATCCAGTCGTCATGACTCCACTCCGGAGGGATTCCCCGATCATTTCTTACCAAGGGGGTGTCTCCTGTCCCCGGTACAAACACACTGCCTGAGGAAGGTTAGGCTATGTGTATTTTTGTCATTAACCTTTTTCGGACCACTTATTTATTTAACAATATGATTTATCTCGACCTCCCCATAATAACCAAAATCTGATACGGTGTGAGATGTATTTTTTAGCTGTTCTGTCGTCATTTCCTGCGATCTTCTTCATGCAGTCAGTCAAAATGAATGGGACTATTTATAGGCAAATATGGGCGTTACGTGAAGCCCGCAAAAGCTGCGCCGCATTTCGAGTTGATTGTGATTTATAAAAGGGAAACCGGCGTAGGACGTGCCGTACGCAAGTCCTGCGCCGGCACGCAGTCTTTTATGAATCGGAAAATGTCTGTGCGTATTATTTGCTTTGTCCTACGTAAGCAACCTTCCCACGTCAATCCTACGCAAGGCTTTATAAATGAGGCCCCAGGTTATGAGACAGCTGGAGAAACTAAACCAAGGCAAAGCTGCAGGTCCTGACGGTATCAGCCCCAGGATTCTGAAGACCTGTGCCAGCCAGCTTCCTCCTGTTCTACAACACCTGTTCAACCTGACCCTGTACCTGGACGACTCCTTCTGGGCTCAATGACTATCGCCCATTAGCTCTCACACACATGTGATGAAGGTGCTGGAGAGACTGGTCTTGGCCCATCTCAGATCGCAGATGACATCATTTTGTTGACCCTCTGCAATTTGCTTTTATAGCCTCACCTGGGGGTGGATGACGCCATTATCTACCTGCTGCAGCGTGCCAACTCGTACCTGGATGGATCAGGTTGCACTGTGAGAATCACCTTTCTTGAATTCTCCAGTGCATTCAACACGATCCAGCCACGGTTACTGAGTGACAAGCTGCAGGCTATGAGGGTAGACGCATCCACCATCTCCTGGATTACAAACTACCTCACAGACAGGACACAATATGTCCGGCTGGGCAGTGCTCTGTCTGATGTGGTGGTTGGTAGTACAGGAGCCCGACAGGGGAATGTACTCTCTCCTTTCCGTGTCACCTTATACACCACTGACTTTAAATACAACTCAGTCATGCCACCTGCAGACATTTTTTGGATGACTCTGCAGTTGTAGGGTGGATGGGAGAGGAGTAACGAGAGCTGGTTGATTAATTTTTGGAGTGGACTGGAAGAAATTATCTGCTTCTGAATGTGGCAAGGGTACCACGGCAGGGCCCAGGAGGTGAACGGGGACCTCTCCAAGTAGCAGTCTACACTCCATATTTAGGTATGGTCGGGGACTTGAACCGGCGACCCTACGGCTCACAGTCCAAACCCCTACTGACTGAGCAACTGCCGGACATCTTGACAAATCTTGTCCCAGTCTGTTGTTGCCAGTGCACTCTTCTTTGCTGTGGTCTGCTGGGCGCGCAGCATCAGAGCCGGTGACACCAGCAGACTCAATAAACTCGTTAAGAAAGCTGGCTCAGTCATCTGCGTCAAACAGGACACTTTTGTTGTTGTGGCGGAGAGGAACACTCTGAACAAACTGTTGTCAATTATGGATAACCCCTACCACCCTGTCCAACAGCAACTGGACAGCGAGCGGAGCTCCTTCTCAAACAGACTGCTCCAGCTCCGCTGTCACGAGGACAGAGGAAAACATTCCTGCCAACAGCAATAACACTTTATAACAACTCATCTACGGCTGTCCTAGAACTCACTGCTCCATAGTTTCTCTTTTGTTAACTGGACTTATAACATCTCACTGTACATTTTACTAGGGCTGCCCTCGACTAAAGATTTTCTAATCGACCAATAGTCGTCAATTGTATGTATATGATGTCATGATTATTAATATATTTCTTATTTTTTGTCCCAAAATGGTTTCAGTTTTAAGGCTTACAGTGTCAATTTCATTGTTTCCATGCAAATGGTCTTGTATCATGATATACTCCATAATATAGATATCCTTTCCATACCAGTGTGAGAAAAAGTTTTTAGAGTCTAATTGTCCATTTTCCCACGGTTTTTACGACACCGCTAACGTAAGTGAGCGTTAAGATTTTACTGCATCACACATAGGGTTGGGCATCGTTTGGATTTTAACGATTCCGGTTCTGCTTTTCGATTCCGGTTATTTTCGGTTCTCGATTCCGGTTCTTTGAGAGGGTAAAAATAAGTCCCATGACAAACTGGGAGAAAAATATATTTATGAAAACATTAAGTCAAATCTGTATTCCTATTTACAATCACTTCATACTGTTGAATTTCGTTACGGTTATTGAATACAATTTTATAAAAATAATCTCTGCATTGTTTAGTTAGTTCTAAGTGGTGCAGTTTGAGAATATACAATTGGCCCAGTCTCCTCTGATGTTACACTGCAACCTGCCTGTGAGACAGAGTCCAACCAATAGGCCTAATAATAATAATAATAACATTATATTTATAGCCTATAGGCCTAGCGCTTTTCTACAACTCAAAGACGCTTGCACATGTCCTGCGATACACATGCTGCAGCTGCCCAGCTGCTCACTATTTGTAAAAGTAAATAAATATTATTTTCATTTCAATAATTTACTTTCTTTACCCTGCTTCATAAACAATACTGACATCCCTGTGCTCCTCCGAGTCTGGGGGTCCGGGGATGTAAGGACAGCGCGAGGACACAGACAGGGAGGCTGCTTTACTTCATAAAGGAAATGGCGCTCAATATTAACAACATAGGAGCTAAAACGCTTAATAACCTTCATTACGTGTTAGAGAAAGAACATAAGAAAGTTTGACAAAGATGAGGCTGTTAAACGGGCAGCGGATCCGCTGTGTGTGTGTGTGTGGGTGGATGGAGAGATAGAGAGAGAGAAAACAACTTAAACAATATAGAGAACTCAAAAGCCAAGTTTCTTATCAAACATAATCACACATTTACACACAGAGAGAGAGACAGAGACAGAGACAGAGACAGAGAGAGAGAGAGAGAGAGAGAGAGAGAACCGGTACCGGAGATCGTTGTTGTTAGCTTCTGGTGCTAGCGAGCTACGCTAACGGATATAAGGAGCTTTTTCAACAACAAGGTGGAGGAGAGTCCTCTCCTGTCAGACTGAGAGGCTCAATGAACTAAAGGACTCTCTGAGTGTTTAGATAGTTAACTTTAGTCTAAGTTATCTCAGTGGCCGGGTCTCAAACGTTTTGATCACGATTGATGTAAACAATTATTTCCGAGGCACACGTTTATATGATCATTATAAAAAAATAAGAGAATAAATGAAAAACAGGTATGAAATACTATATGACAGTAAAAAAAGAATAAAGTTTAAAAGGGGAGTGATTTGTAAAATATCCATGAAGAAAAAGTAAATCTGTTTACAGTTCTGTTTCAAATGGGTGTTGAGAGATGTATCCATAAATCTCTTCATTTTGCTCTCAAAGTGCACCAGATTGATGTTATTAGAGCATGCCCCCGGACCCCCCTATGTTAGGTCCACTCCCCACTTATAAAAATAGCACTATACCCCTGCTTACACCTATATGCCGTGAGCGGATTATCGAGCCTTCATTGTAACAGTTGCAGATACACTGTATTTGCGTGGGGATTGTTGCAGTAGAAAATTCCACTGTAGCGACCGGTACATAAATGGGAAACCCTAAGAGCCTGAAAAGTACCGTTTTTTCCTCTTCACACCGCAGCGGCGCCGCCTCTTAGCTCCGGAATCCGGTTAGTTTCCAGCTCCCAAAAATTGTCGGTCTAGAAGCAAGATTCCGGAGCTAAGAGGCGGCGCCGCTTACGTCTCTCTTACGTCGAGGCGTGCAGGAAACTAAACCCACCTCCCCTGAACATGGGTCGACTGAAGAGTCTCGTCATGCCTGCCTACAAGCAGTAGTGCTGAGCAAAGTGACTAGAATGCAACCACACACTTGTAAAAAAAAAAACACACTTTATAAAGTCAGGCAACACTAACCAGGCTTCGTGTGATTCTGTTTATTTGTACCTTACTTTGACCATCCGTTCGCTGTTATTGATCATTGTGGAGAGCAGGCAGACGTTTTGTTTTGTATTATAGCAGCTATCGGATGGAATCAATACATGGGCTGCACAGGTTGTCATGTCCGACAATCACAAGTAGAATCATAATGAAAAATACGCCGGTAAAATGTGCCTGTAGAAAACGGCTTATGCCACAATAGGATAGCAATAGCAAGTAGTCAATTTAGCTTCGGTTGCTATGCTAACATCACCCATTTTATACCAGAGAAACTTTCATAACAGCGTTGTGATGCCAAACAGCGTCAATTCAGACTGAAACACATTCACTTATGGGGAATTGGGGATATGTATCAGCTGCTTGTGTGACAGTCAGCCAGTGAATACTTTACAGCGGCCGCTGCTGTGAGTTAACAGGAGAATAAACTCCTGTGGAAGAGCAGCCAGCACTGCAGCGGTCGGTAATGCCGCTGAAACACATTAATAAACAATGAACCACGGCACTCTGGAGAAAAGTATAAGGTTGGAGAAGTCGTTATTTAATTTAATCTGGCTTCGTATGATTAAAGGCAACACGATCATCGACCCGACGCAGTCCCCCGTTGTTGTTGTTGTAGTAGTGAGCGCCGTAACGCCGTTGGGGAGCAAATCAGCGACGTAAACGGTGACGTCATGACGCAGCAGCGGCAGCACCAGTCGGGCTCTGGGCGGTGTGAACAAAACGGGAGCAGAAAAGGGAAACCAGAGCTGAACCAGAGAAGCTCTAGCACGGAGCTAGAACGGGAAAAGCGCTGGTGTGAAAGCCGCAAGAGAGAGAGAGCTGCGGTCCGCGGGGCTCGGCCTCGCCTCCTGTCCTCACAATTTATTAATCCCGGTACCGGACAATTGTTATTTGTTCCTACTCTGAACCGAGTTTTGCTTCCCAACCCTGCCACTGTGCTACACGTCCGTCCCGTCCCGTCCCGTCCCGTCCCGCCCACGTCTAACAGTACAGAAAGCGGCGAGATGCATTTCCTTAGGAATCGACAAGCAGAACTGAAACTAACATTTCTAAACAAACAATGGCGGACACGGACAATTTGCGAATGAGTTCTGCCTTTTGTAAACTGAATTTATCAATAATTTGTCCATAAATGAGGGCGAAAAAGGTCACTTGTCCGCTGGACAAGTCAATTGAAAGATCTACTTGTCCGATATTGTAAATAACACGTCCCGGACGGTGGGACGTGTGCTTTTTCGCACACTGCGATACTAAAAGTTTGAGAAAATATTGCAGCCATTTATTTAACTTGAAGCAATTGGGCTTTCTGACTTTCCAACTGGCTAACAAAGATTTCCAATCTGAGCTTCTGAACATACTTTGCATTGCTTTAAGATTCTTAATGCAGAGGATGTTTATTATCATTTCAAAATGTTGTAATTGATATCTGCCCCCCAAAAAGAGAAAAACACTCTGCTGGAACACCCATAGTGAGCAGGTTTAATGGCTTACTATGCTCAAGACTAATTAAAACCTGTCAACAACAACCACATGTGGAAATTGGCAGGAGGAATGCTCACTTTGAAATATAAAACTGGATGGCTGTGGTTCCGTGGGTAAGTGCACTGATCTTCGGAGCAGGGGAGACTGGTTCAATCCCCACTGCAGTCAGCATGTTAAGGGTGTCAACATTGAGAGATACCCATTTGCGGCAGACAATACAGCTATGAAAGCTGGGCCTGTTACAAGTATTTAATTCTACTTTTGGGCCTCCCCCACTGGACCTGGACTTTAACCTAGCAATATTCTGCAGGTAAGTGAAAACTTAAATAATGCTACTGTAGTTTGAAATCTCCCTCTTAACTCAGTATAACATTTACTGATGAAGAAAAGCTGTCTAAAACCTGACCATTTCAGCAATTCTGCTCTATTCAGATGATACAAGAACACAACAGGAAACGTTACAAAATGTTAATGGTTTACCATAGAACAAAATGTCTTTGTTGTAAGTTATATTTTCAATACCTTTGCAGCTTTGTCTTTTATTTAATATTCACAATACTATAAACACTATTGTTATTTACTAGAATCTCGAACAAAGAAATGTCTCAGCAAACTGAAATAGCAAATGGATATTTTCAAAAGACCAAATCTGTACGTAGTATTATAAAGTATGTAAAATAATTTGATCGGGAAGAGGCCATTTAACATGAGCTGTGTTGAGCAAACAGAGCTCTGGCAGGATTTCCCAGACGTTGTACATGACCATTACGTACCAAGACTTTTGTGTATGTGCAGGGTTTCATGAGTATCGTATGCAGCCAGGGGGCGACTGAACATTTCCCAAACAACAATTGTAGATAGGAAGCTGGTTAACGTGAGCCTGCTTAGAAAGCTTGTGTTTAATTGAAAATAATACTAGTAAATAAATGTCGAGGGCTCATTGGGAGTGATAAAGCTACAGACAGGCATAAATAAAAATCAGCCGCAAACGGCTTCAACTGAACGTGAAGCTAATATTGTGGTCAGACGATAGCTAACGCTATCTGCACCTAGCTAAGGCTAGTTAGCAAGGGGAGAAAACACAGTGATTTATAAATCAATAGGCATTTAAGGGTCAGCCGTTTAGCCTGATGTAAACATGACTTACCACGCAATATGGTACACCTCAGCACAAAGTAAAAGACATGTCCAGCAATCCGTTAGTACGGTTCAGGAACGGATGAGTGTTTAGCGCAGCAGGCCAAGGCAGCCTCTCCTGGTCGGACTCTGAAGCAGAAGAAGAGCGTACAGACCGTGACGTCATGACGCACGCCGCATACGTTTATGATGTTTCTGACTATGAATCTCACCCTGGGCTTACTCCAAACCACATTTTGAACTTTTCTACCAAATAAGGACCCAGGTGTCCCAGGAAAGTTCCTTATACAGCTTTAGCCTTTATTGCATGGGTCGGCAATAGGCGGCCCGCGGGCCATTGGTGGCCCGCCAGCAATAATATTTGGCCCGGAAAATTATTTTGAGAATAAAAATAAAATATTATTTTGAGATTTTTTTTTTTTTTTACAATATAGGACCGACAGTCACACATATAGGCTATAATCATAGATGGCGCGTGAGGCTCAGGTTTGGGAAGGCTAAATAACTTTTTTTTACCTGACGCTGCCCGTCTCCGGCGTCTATAGAAAAGAGATCAACTCAGTGAAAGCACCGCCTGCTGACCAATCAGAGCTCAGTGTGCAGAGTTTAAATCTATCAAGTCATATTACAGGATAAAGGAAATACAGTTTAAACGGCCGTAGCCTATGCAGAGAAGACGCCGACGTGTCGCACTTATCATTCATATCACATCATCAATCAGATCATCGATCATATAATATCACAATATTTCCTTATCTGAGTCAGCTTCTCGAGCCGTACCTGGCCATGCAACACTTACATTGTCACATATACTGTATGCAGAAGTATTATTTTAAGCAACACTTTAAGTTGATGAAACACTCAAATGTAATTAAAGTCAGATCCACTCGTGTCTTAGATGGGGCAGTGATATCATAAAACTGTTGTACGCTTTCAAACACTCGGTAGTTTATTTATTTTTTAACCAGTTGTTCTATATTCACCTTGCAGGTGCAACTATGTGGCTTGTATCCTGGATTATATGTTTAAGTCATGGATGTTTAAAGTTCATATTTGTCTAATATTAGTTTACTTTTCATTAATGAAGTATGACGCTGCGCTGTCAGTACACTTGTCCCTGTTTGTGATTGGTCAAATGTAGCTAACCCCGCCCCTTTCACGTGAACGCGCTCTCAGCTGGAGAGAGAAACCCTGGCTTGATTTACCGAGTTAATAACCAGCGTCGTAGGACCGCTTAGCGAGATCTCGTTTGTTAGGGTTAGTTAAGATAACTCAAACATATCCAGGGTATGTTGAACTGGCTTCGTAGTACAGGGCACAGGTGGCTACATAGCAGCGCTAATGTCAAAGACACAAACATTATACATTATATTTGTATTTTACCAGGATGCAGTGACACAAATAATTGGGAAGGCTTAGCCTTCCCTAGCCTACAGTACCCGCCGCCCCTGGCTATAATGTCCGAATAGAGAATCTACCTACACCTGAAGAATGCTTATTGTACTTTTATCCATGTTGAGAGTGAATGACACACAGCACATGCACAATCTGGCAGCGGGGTGCACTGACGCTGATAGTGGATCAATAAGTAGGTGGACAGCGCGTGGTGCTGAAATAGCCAACATGCGGTTTGTGGTTTGAAAACAATAACACCAGCACATTAAATCATTCAAACGTAATGTTCACTTATATGTGAACAGTAACAAAGTTCAGTCAAAACATTGGCAACAAGATCGGAGAAGCCGCCTGATCATGGAGGGCGAGGGGTGGTGGTGCCACCCCAGCTGCTGCCCCAGTTGGCAGCTTTGTTTTGAAAGAAAAGTTTTGGCTCATCGGACATTTATGAGAAAATCCCTAATGTCCGAGTGCAAGTGAATGCAGCACAAGACGCGAGCCTTGTAACCCCTACCCCGGCCCTGGCCCGAACGTGGAAATGTGATTGTCATTTGAACGGGATGGCGCAAAACGAGATGCATTCGGTCTACATTGACAGAGAAGAGACTGTCATGTTTGGCTGTACTCAGCATTGATTCAAAACGCACTAAAGCTTTGGATCTCAATAAGTTTGTGAGCAGGGGTGGACTGGGCATCTGTAGAATCTGGAGAATCACAGAACGGCACCCCCGTTGACAGTTCACCAGCACACACCCCCCCCCCCCACCCACCGCCCGGCATCTAGTGGCTCAGAAAAAAATTGGCCCGAGCCCTTATTGTATCTCATGAAGTCCCTAAGTGACACACACTGAACAGCAGGCATGTGCACACAGGGCCTTCCCCAGGGCCGGCCCGTAGCACTGGCGTTATAGGTGTTCGCCTAGGGCGCCAGATCTGGGGGAGGCGCTGCGCTGGTAGCTCTGGGAGGGAAACACATTTTTTTGACCGTTGGTGCTCATCCTAATTTTCGGCCTTGATGTAACAATATTCATAATTAAGTAAATGTAACACCCTTTTCACCCCGGTTACACTTTTCATTTGCCCTGTACGATGGGCGCTGTAAGTGATGTCCTCTCCAGTCAGACTGAGAGGCTGATAACTACAGCTCAGTGAGGTAAAGGACTCTTGAGTGTTTAGATAGGCTAGTTAACTTTAGTCTAAGTTATCTCAGTGGGTCTCAAACGTTTTGATCACAATTTATGTAAACACATATTTCCAAGGCACTCCTTTATAATTATAGAGAGGCGAAGTCCCTCCCCAGAAGTGATCCTTCGTTAGCGTGAAGAGTCTGCTAAGCTTTATGCGCTCCGCAGTACCTGAGCGTACTCCACTAGCATTCCCCCCCTGTCAACAACTTCAAAATTCTGGGCTACATAAAAATCGCTGGCCCGCGAAAGTGTCTGTTGGATACATTTTGGCCCTTGGACAAATGTAGTTGGTGATCCCTGCCGTACATGGTAGATTACAAATGAATTGCAAATGTTATTGTAGCATTTTAAGCAACTATTAGGCAAATTAATTAATAACCTAGTCTATCCGTTTGAGACACAACAGTATGACTTTAAGCACAAATCATTTTGTCTAATGTTACAACCCGGCTCCTGGGCTGTAACAAAAAGCAGGGAGTCGAGACGAGAGGTAAGAATATACCAATGTTTATTCTTAATAAACAAACAACTCAACGGAAACCAGCAACAGGTCCCCGAGGCTGGCACGGAGAGAGTGCCCAGAGGAGTGAGAGACGTATCCGGCTTGGCTCCTCTTCTATTCATTCCGCAGGTGTAGCTCATCAGGCAGGTCTCCTCATCCGGCAGGTGCAGCTCATCAGGCCCTGGAACCTGTAAACACCCACAAACACACTCTGCCCTCGACGGCACCCCACGTGGTGTGGAGGGGTCGTCACACTAATTAATCAATTAAAACAAAAAGGGGGCTTAGTAAACTTTATTTTTTAGTACATATAAAATAGGTAATAATGAGATCATCTATTAATTATGTTTGTCTAACTGCTACACATGTATTTATACATAAATGTAGATATTTATGAACATCTAAATAGTTGTTAAAGGTTTTAAGATATAAATAATCACATCATGGGGTCATTAAGGTTTCAAACAGGTTCATGTAAGATAGGCATACTATAACATGAAAACATGATTTTTAAAACTAATTTCTGAATCTCACATTAGCCTATGTAGTTTGGTATGTTATTGATATGGGCTGGACACCCCTTCACAATGATCATCATTGACTTTTTTTAGACCAAATTAGGAGGGCCAGTCAGGCCACCAATGAGCTCAATAATTCACATGTATTATTATTACTTTATAAATTAAGAGTACTAGGCGTCTATTACAAAACCTTTGAAGGAATCGTCATGCATTCTGAATGTTTTTGTACTTTAAAAACAGGCATCATGGTTCAAGATCCTGTTCTTGTTTAAGATTATTCATGCTAGGGGATCACGTGACGCAGCGAAGCTAGGTAGACGCTAGCCCAGGGGCTCTCCATCCTAATTCAATTTAAAACCTTTAAAAACACCCGAACCCACTTTTAATTTGGTCGGACGAATGCAGCATGGACTTGAAATCAGGGAACAAAAAACAACATTCAGCTGATGAGCAAATTCTGACATCTATGGAGAAAATTACTCCCGAGACTTGTGAGCAAGAAGTTTGTGTAATGGCGGCGGCGGCGGCACAGCAACACCTGAGCGGAGGAGACTCACTTATCCTTCAAGAGATAAGAAACGGCAATCAAGCCCTCTCCAGTAAACTTGACTCCAAAACCGCAGAAATTAATCAGTCTATCTCCGGACTGAAATCTATGCTGGATAAGTTGAGCTCCCGTGTAACCGAAGCGGAAGACCGTATTGGCACGGCGGAGGACCAGCTGGTGGACCTGGACTCTCGTGTTGTCAAGTTAAGAAAAGAAAATGACTTTTTAATGGAAAAGGTCGACCAGCTTGAGAACTACAGCCGACGCAATAATATACGAGTCATTAATCTCGGGGAAAGCTGCGAGGGAAACGATCCTGTAAACTTTTTTGTTAACTGGATCCCAGCCACCTTGGGACAAGAGCATTTTACCGAGCCCCTGATAATAGAGCGGGCACATCGGGCTTTTGGACCCCGTCCACCTGCAGACCAGAGACCGCGACCTGTTCTGATACGACTGCTCAAATGCCAAGACCGAGACAAGATCCTGCGCATCGCCGCACAGCGGTCCAGAGAAAATAAGGGTCCCATCAAGTACGACGGTAAGCCTGTGCTGTTTTTTCCCGACCTAGCGCCAGCTTGGTGAAACGCAGAAAGGAGTATGACCGGGTTAAGACGGAGCTTCGATCTAAGGATATTCCATTTGCCTTACTCCATCCTGCAACATTGAGAATCACGCTCCCCGATGGAAGGAGAAGATTCTTCCAAACACCAAAGGAGGCGGCGGCATTCCTGCGTGGGACTCCAGCAGGAACTTAACGGAGATAACAGGTGTTTGAAAACCAGTCGGGCAACCGTAGTTCCTACGAGTTGCCGTGTCTTCATGTTTAAAACTGTCGTCACTATTGGTATATTAAAGACATTCTAGATAATATAAGTGATGACAGCATTCAAAGTTTACATTTGTTAGACTGGTTTCATAGATACCGTATAAGGTAATTTTTTTTTTTTTTCAGTATTTGTAAACACTTTGTTTCACTCAATATTGGATACTTTGATATGATAATCCATTTTTCAGACAGAGCCCTGGGTTTAGTGAGATGTTTATTGTACTAGCCAGACATGCCACGCTTGTTAAGTGCAAGGTGCACATCCCAATTTGATAGGGTAGATGGTGCCGGATGTTCAGGAGTAGGCACTTCGGGGGGAGAGGGGTGGGTGGGAGGTTTTTTTTTCTTTTTTTTTTCTATTGTCAGTGCTTTATCTTACTTTTTGCCACTTTACTGTGGGAGATACATTTACACTTGCATGGTGACTTCACAAAGAGGCCGTAATACCATGATCGATGTATACTCTTATTGTTGATGAACAGGGCAGTGAAATTTGTTAGCTTTAATGTGAATGGACTAAACGGACCGGTTAAAAGGAAAAGAGTCTTGACACACCTGAAAAAACTGCAAATTGATATTGCTTTTATACAAGAAACCCATCTTACCACACAGGAGCATAAGAAACTGAGGAGAGAATGGGTAGGACATGTAGTTTCATCGTCCTTTAATTCCAAAGCCAGGGGAGTAGCTATTTTAATAATAAAAACACTCCAGTGACGATTGGAGAAACTATTATTGATCCATCAGGCCGATATGTATTGGTTAATTGTCAGATTTACTCAGAACCCTGGACACTTTTAAACTTATACGCACCCAACCATGATGATGCATCCTTTATTCAAGATATCTTTCTTAAGGTGTCAGGGGGACGACAAAACATACTGGTAGGGGGTGATTTTAATTTTTGCCTGGATCCTATTCTGGATAAGTCATCCTTGGCAGTATCTAAATCAAAAGCTGCCAAAACCACCCTGGCATTTATGAAAGATCTAAATTTGACAGATGTTTGGAGACAGATGCACCCTCAAAGCAGAGACTACTCTTTCTATTCCTGTCCCCATAAGTCTCATACTAGGATTGACCTTTTTCTCTTATCAAAGCAGCTAGTTCATAGAGCATTGGAATCTGAATATTTATCTAGGACCCTGTCTGATCATTCTCCTTTGACCCTGTCTATTTTGATGCCAGAAAAAACAACTAACTCATATAGATGGCGACTGAACCCTACCCTTCTTCAAAAACCAGATTTTTGCATGTTTATTAGGGACCAGATAAAGCTATTCTGCGAGACTAACTGTCCTTCCTCCCCCAATAGTTTTATACTATGGGACACACTTAAAGCTTATTTAAGGGGACAAATAATCTCTTATACAAAAGGTATTAAAAAGAAATATATGGCAGAAATAGAAAAACTGGAAACAGATATTTTGAAATTGGAAAAGGAGTTTCAACAATCTGGGTCCAAGGTATTATACCAATCGCTGTTAAACATGAAGCTCAAATACAATACGCTACACACTTATAAAATTGAAAAAGCCATTTTAAGAACTAAACAAAGGTATTATGAATTGGGAGAGAAGGCACATAAAATTCTGTCCTGGCAACTGAGAAAAGAGGAAAGCTCAAGAACAATTAACGCAATTCAAACTGAAGCGGGTTCAGTGTCACATAACCCGGTAGAAATTAATGACACATTTAAACAGTTTTATGCAAATTTATATACATCGGAATCACCAGAAGATCTGACTAAAATTGATGAATTCCTGTCCACTATTGACTTGCCAAAGCTTGGCCAGGAAGACCAAAATAAACTTGATCTTCCCTACACTCAGAAAGAAATTGAAAAGCTTTGGGCTCATTGCAATCTAATAAATCGCCGGGGGAAGATGGTTTCCCACCAGAATTTTACAGAGAATTTAAGGATTTACTCATCCCACTCATCATGGATGTAATTAACTTAGCATCAAAAACTCAAACTCTGCCTGAATCATTCTCTACTGCCATAATCACTGTGATCCACAAACAAAATAAAGATCCATTAGTGCTCTTCATTTCGACCTATTTCATTATTGAATTCGGACTATAAATTAATATCTAAGGCCCTGGCTAACAGGCTTGGCCAATGTTTGCCACAATTAATTAATCCGGACCAGAGTGGTTTTATTTCTAAACGTTCATCAGCTGATAACTTATGTAGGCTCTTTAATATTATCCACCTAACAAAGTCAAAGACTGAGCCCAGTATAGCTGTAGCTTTAGACGCTGAAAAGGCCTTCGACCGGCTGGAGTGGCCATATTTATTTAAAGTCTTGGCCAAGTTTGGGTTTGGTCAGTTGTTTATTAATTGGGTTAAAACTCTTTATCATGAACCCCGGGCCAAAATTACTACTAATGGTCAGATCTCTACTGCGTTTCCCCTTAGTAGATCAAGCCGACAGGGCTGCCCTCTGTCTCCAGGGCTGCCCTCTGTCTCCAGGGCTTTTTGTCTTGGCTATTGAGCCCCTAGCTGAAGCAATTAGACAGGATCCTGATATAAAGGGTTTTAGAGTAGATCAGACAAATCATAAAATTAATCTCCTGGCAGATGATGTACTTTTGTACTTGACAGACCCTGGTAACTCCCTCAGCAAATTACAGACTCTGCTAAATGCTTATGGTGTTATCTCAGGATATAAGGTAAACCAAGAGAAAAGTGAAATCATTCCACTAACTAACTTTGATTACACTGAGTATCAACGTACAAGCCCTAAGGTGGATGAGTTTTACTCATCCACCTTAGAGTTTTACTCTAATTGGCAGAGTTAACTGTGTGAAAATGAATATACTACCAAGGCTACAGTATCTTTTCCGGTCCTTACCCATTCAATTGCCTCAAACTTTTTTTAAAACCCTCAATAAACATGTTAGACAGTTTATATGGAACTGTAAAGTGGCCAGGGTATCTATGGAGAAAGTAACGTGGGATTACAGATTAGGGGGCCTTCGATTACCATGTTTTAAAAAGTATTATTTGGCGGCTCAAATGCGATTTGTTTCAGCCTTTTTTGAGGGCGACGGTGCCCCATCCTGGATACAAATTGGATTGCACCCCCTGAAAGAAAAAGTGTTCAGCGATTTTATTTATAAATGGAACCCCAGGATTACATCCAAGAAGACAGACAACCCCATTTTAAGGCAATTGATTAAAATGTGGTGTGAGACTCATAGAAGTCTGGGACTGAAAGTTGGACTGTCACCAAAGTCACCTTTGAGACAAAATGAACTCATACCCATGACTCTCAATAACAAGATTCTGGAAACTTGGCATCATAAGGGGATCCAACATTTGGAAGATTGCTACGATAAAAGACTCCTCATGTCCTTCGAACAATTAAAGAGGAAATATGACTTGTCCAACAAGACCTTCTTCTGCTATCTTCAGTTAAAGTGGACCTATCATGCTATATTTGAATAATATATTGTAGGGCCATACCTATATAAAACATGTCTGTGAAGTTTTTTTTTCAAAATACCAAACAGATCATGCATTTTAGCCATGCCTCATTTCGCTCTATTTGCTCTTTTTTAGCCCTGTTTTTGCAAGGGCTGATTCTGAGAAGTCTTCTTCGCTGCTTTTGTGGCAGACTACAGCGTCACTTACAGGCCTGGCATATGTACTACAGCGTCTCCAGCGCTTTCGAGCGGCAATGGCCGTGGCTGTCTCCTCCTGATAGGTGGAGAGTTGCCCATATAGGCGGAGCTCCCCGTTTCTGACGTCAGAACAATTTCAAATCTGTATCAGTCTGTATCAGCTCCGTTGCAGCCCCGTTTTTTGAGATTTGGGTACGGAGGAAAAGAGAGAGGGTTGTGTTTTCTGACACTTGGTGAGTTCCCTGACACACCGGGGACACATATTCATGTATAAAAGACGTACAAAAGTGCATTTTGCATGATAGGTCCCCTTTAACATTTGAAAGCAGGAGGAAATAGCTAGCCTGGCTTTGTTCCCTGACACACCGGGGACACATATTCATGTATAAAAGACGTACAAAAGTGCATTTTGCATGATAGGTCCCCTTTAAGATCCTTTCTTAGAGCCAACCTGGGCCCTGGGATGACTTTACCTGTGTTGACTGATGTGGAGAAACTGCTTCATGAGGGAAATGTATACAAAGGTATTTCTAAAATGTACTCTTTACTGCTGAATGAGGGCCCAAAGCCAGGTTTACACAAATTTAGAGCGAGATGGGAGTCAGATCTGGATGTAGCAATTGATGAACAGCTCTGGTCAGATTTATGTAAAGATAGTTTGTCAGCTACTATTAATGCCAGGTACAGAGTGGTTCACTATAATTTCCTCCATCAACTGTACCTCACCCCACAGAAACTACATAGATCCAAGCCCGAGCTGTCAGAGATGTGCTTCAGGTGTGGTATTGAGGTCGGCTCCTTCCTACACTGTACCTGGCTTTGCACAAAAGTGAGGTTCTTTTGGTACGATTTTTGTGACACCTTAACCAAGATCAGGATCTACCTTCCCTTTAGATCCTGAGCTTTGCTTACTGGGCGATTTCACAAGTCTCAATAGATCTTTAACTAAATCCCAAATTAAATGTATGGGAATTGCTTTATGTGTTGCTAGGAAATGCATAACACTAACATGGAAATCTGACTCTCCTCTCCTCATTGATTACATGTTACTTGTTAGACGCTTTTATTCAAAGCAACTTACATACTCAATACTGTGGACAATCCCCACAGGAGCAATTTGGGGTGAAGTGTCTTGCCCAGGGACACAACGACATGCTGACTGCAGTGGGGTTTGAACCTGTGATCCCCTGATCCGATCACCAACACACTAACCCACTGCGCCACACGCCTCCATTGATAGAAGGTCTTTAAAATGAACAGTTGTATTCCTCTTGAAAAGATCACATATAGTCTTAGAAAAGGATATAACACCTTTCTGAAGATCTGGCAGCCTTATTTAGAGTTTATATAGATGCATCACTGACGCCACCATAGGTATATCATCTGATTAACCAACAGGCCTCTGGATATACAGTAGCACTGTGTATGTGTAGTATCTCGTTGTGTTTTGATTTATGCACTGACTTTTGTTTGTCTTTGTTTTGTTATTTTGGAGGAGGGGGGATGCTTTGCATTTTTATGCTACATGTTTTTTTTTTGTTGTTATGTTTAATTGTTACATAAACCTGAAAATTATAAATAAAATATTACAAAAAAAAAAGATTATTCATACTAATTTGTGAATTTAACATCCATATTCACTCTTCAAAACTGAAACAACACCAACATTTTTTTTAAAGCATTGCAGGCCTAAAGCTCCATGTCAGTGACCTATATTTTAATTTCTTCCATCAAACTTTAAAAATGGCAAACAGCATGTTTTTAAACATTTAATCTTTTAAGAACAAAATATCAACTTTGAACAGAAGGGTTTGAACACACGTTTTTAATGCAAATAAACTTGAAACATAAACCTATTTGTCATTTCAAAATGCACTTTTATTGTCTGCGTGAAAGGCACAGTAGGCTATGAGCAAATACATATCAACATTCAAAAATTACAAAGTCGTACAATATATACCATGTGCTACTGTGTAGGATTAAGTATGAGGAGACTTTTCAGCCCGCGACCCCCAAAATAACAGTGCCAGAGAGTGGCGACCCCCGACGGGATAGTGATCTCCAGTGTGCTGGGCAGTGTGGCGGCGGAGGGAGCCGAGGGCATCACCGGAGGAGAGGCGAGCGATGACAGCAGCATCACCGTGGTGCAGATAGGGCAGAACAGGGAGTACCTGGACACGGCGCGGCTCCCCACACAGACTGAGGGGACTTGTTACACGGAGCCCATCACCGGGGAAGCTGCCGGACCGAGAGTTTGATCCTGCCTGCGGCGGGAGAAGGCGGTCTGCTCGGCCTGCCCTTGGCTCTGGGGTCCCTCCTTAAACAAATAAATAAAAACCTTTTAAATAAAACATTCCATCTTAACAGATAACATTTGATTATTTATTTTAAAGGTCAGGCCTACAGCATGGCCACAAACCCCATCTAAAAACAGAGGCTCTGTCCTAATTACCTGATTGCATCGACATGGGTTACTTGGCTCAACCAAATAACTTTATATAAGTTTACTTTAAACCACACTTAAAATAATAATATAATTATGCATATGTAGGCCTACATGTCTACAGTATAGCAACTAATAAATGTTTTAAATAAATAAACATTCAAATGTGAAAGACACCTTCAATGAATATTTAAAACTTACACTGTTGAGGTATAACATACAGAGACATGTATATTGTATATTGTATGACTCCATGTAATACTGTGTAACATATTGTTTGTATAAGTAGCTGCGACTACTACTGTGTTCATTGGGTAGCGCTGTAGCACATGATTGTGATGTCACTACCTGGGGTATATGACAGTTGGAGTCACGCCCCTTCTTGTTCAGTCCTCAAGTCTCTTGACCTGTGTGCATCTAATAAATAACACCGAGATGAATGGCTAAACTTGAACTGTGAGAATAGTCACCTTTCTGCTGCAGAGAGACAAAAGGTATAAGTCTAAATCTGCTAACAGGTTATGGGCCCAGATATGATGAATTATTCTACAGATCGAAGCGCGCGTGCGATAACGAGGCGAGAAGATTGTCTGTTAGCACGGTTAGCATAGGAGTAGCTAGTTAGCCACGTGTTGAGCTAGTTTAGCATCGGGAGAACCGAGGGAAGCTAAAGCTACGCTAACAAGGACCTAAGCTAAGCTACTGAAGCTACAAACGCAAAAGCCATGGCGAATAGAACCACAAAAATCAGAATCAGAATCAGGTAGAGCAAGGAAGAGCAAGTGGCCCACGTTCGACGGGAAAGCAGAAAAGTATGAGCTCTGGGAAGAGAGGATGCTGTGTTGCATGCACGGAGTGGGATTGAAGGAGACCATCTTTCGAGCACCCACTGGAGAGCTGACCGCGGCACTGAGGGCTCAAGACGACAAGCTCAATGGTGAGTTTGCGCCGCTACTCGACAATACCAGTTTAGGACTGATATTCAGAGACACGAAGGACAAGGGCCGAGAAAGTCTCAGAGTATTACGGGAGCACTACATTAGAAAAGGCAGGCCCCGGATTGTCACCTTGTAAATATCCATGACTGCGCTGAAGAAAGCTGATAATGAGACGGTTACAGAATACATTATCCGCGGGAGAAGCACCGAGTGAGGGACTAATGATGGCGATGGTTATGCGGGGATTACAAGCAGTTCTGTCACAATCTGTCTGTGTTGTGTTTTGTCTTGTCTAGATCTGTCTTTGGTTTTATTTTGAAAAGTGTTCACCCCCCGTCTTGCCTGTTGCTTCCTGTCTGTGTGTTCCCTCCTACCTGATTACCCGATTGTGTTCACCTTGTGTCCCTGTGTTTTCTCCTCCCTCCTCACCTTTCTTTTGTTTCTTTGATTAGTCCTGTGTGCATTTAGGTTCGCTTTTTCCTGTTAGTCTTTGTTAGATCCTTGTTTGTTGTTGACTGTGTTCACGGGGGAGAGCTCTGTATGTTTACTTGTAGCCTTGAAATAAAGGTATTTTCTGTTAAATCTGCATTTGGGTCCTGCCTGCTTCGCTCAACCCTGACAGAAGGATCTAACCAAGAATGGACCCAGCAGACAGCCTGTACGAGGTTACGTACAATTTAATTTGCTTTAAAAATGACTGTCGATACGCCTCCAGTAGAGAGGAAAGGCAGTCTATCATCTCTACGGCACGCCAAGAGGTAACCTCGAGGCCCTGGTTAAGGGACTTACTACCCGAGTAGGTGGAGGACTTTTTCGGTAGCTTTGAGGTCAAACCTGTTTCCCGGCCTGCTAGCCCCAGGCATGCTAGCCCCCTGCCTGCCACAGTTCCCAACAAGGCTCCTTTCGTGGACCCTTTCGCTGGGTCTCGTCTGGCCTTTGGAGGACCTCTGAACCTCCGCAAGGCTTCAAGCCAGCATGGAAGGAAACGCAAGGCCAGGATTCCAGTACCGGCCCCAGCAGCCATGGTTCCGGCTCCAGTACCGGCCCCTGCAGCCATGGTTCCGGCTCCAGTGCCAGCCCCAGCAGCCATGGTTCCTGCTCCAGTACCGGCCCCAGCAGCCGTGTTTCCGGTTCCAGTACCAGCCCCTGCAGCCATGGTTCCGGCTCCAGTACCAGCCCCAGCAGCCATGGTTCCGGCTTCAGTTCCGGCTCCAGTTCCGACTCCAGTACCGGCCCCAGCAGCCATGGTTCTGGCTCCAGTACCAGCCCCAGCAGCCATGGTTCCGGCTTCAGTTCCGGCTCCAGTTCCGACTCCAGTACCGGCCCCAGCAGCTATGGTTCTGGCTCACGTTCCGGCTCTCCGGCCGACTCCAGCTCTCCGTGTCCTGTCGGTGGTCCGGCCCACTCCAGCCCCTCGTGTCCTGTCGGCGTTCCGGCCCACTCCAGCCCCTCGTGTCCTGTCGGTGTTCCGGCCCACTCCAGCTCCCCGTGTCCTGTTGGAGGTCCCGCCGTCACCTGTTCCGCCGGGGGTCCTGCCGACACCATGTCCTGTTCCGTTGGAGGTCCAGCCGACACCTGTCTCGCCGGGGGGCCTTCCAACTCTATGTCCTGACCCGTTGGGGGTCCCGCTGACTACTGTTCTGCCGGGGGTCCTGCCAACCCCATGTCCTGGTCCGTTGGGGGTTCCGCTGGGGGTCCTGCAACTCTGTGTCCTGTTCCGTTGGGGGTCCCGCCGTCATTTGTCTCGCCGGGGGTCCTGCCAGCTCCGTGTCCTGTCCTGTTGGGGGTTCCGCCGACTTCTGTTCTGCCGGGGGTCCTGCCGGCCCCATGTCCTGGTCCGTTGGGGGTTCCGCTGGGGGTCCTGCCGGCTCTGTGTCCTGTTCCATTGGGGGTCCCGCCGTCACCTGTCTCGCCGGGGGTCCTGCCAACTCCTTGTCCTGTTTCGTTGGGGGTTCCGCAGAGGGTCCTGCCAACTCCGTGTCCTGTCCTGTTGGGGGTCCCGCCGACTACTGTTCTGCCGGGAGTCTTGCCAACCCCCATGTCCTGTTCCGTTGGGGGTCCGGCCGATGCCTGTTTCGTCGGGGGTCCTGCCGACTCCATGTCCAGTTTCGTTGGGGGTTCCGCTGAGGGTCCTGCCAACTCCATGTCCTGTCCCGTTGGGGGTCCCGCCGACTACTGTTCCGTTGGGGGTCTCGCCGGGAGTTCTGCCAACTCCGTATCCTGACCTGTGGGGGGTCCCGCCGAAACCTGTTCCGTCGGAGGTCCAGCCAGCCCCCTACGCTTTTCAGTCAGAGGTCCCACTGCCACCAGATCCTGACCCGCCAGGGGTCCCACTGGCTCCAGCCCATGTTCTGTCCAGGGTCCCGTCTGTGCCTGTCCCGTCGGGGGTTCCGTCTGCACCTTTCCCGACGGCTCCGGTTCCTGTCCGGCCGACACCGGTTCCTGTCCCACCGGGGGTCCCGCCATCTCCAGCTCCCTGTGCTCCTGCTCCGGCGATCCAGCTGACCCCGGAGGGGTCCCATCGCGGCCTACGCCGTCTCCCTGCCCGTCCTCCGGAGCTTTCCCGGCGCTGCCTTCCTGCCCGTCCTCTGGAGCTGTCCCGGCGCTGCTTTCCTGCCCGTCCTCAGTTCCCCAGCAGCGGCCTTCGCCCTCGAGCCCGGCCCCCTGAGTTCCCCAGCCGCGGCCTTCGCCCTCGAGCCCGGCCCCCTGACTTTCCCAGCCGCTGCCTTCACCCTCGAGCCCGGCCCCCTGAGTTCCCCAGCCGCGGCCTTCGCCCTCGAGCCCGGCCCCCTGAGTTTCCCAGCCGCGGCCTTCGCCCTCGAGCCTGGCCCCCTGACTTTCCCCGCCGCTGCCTTCGCCCTCGAGCCTGGCCCCCTGACTCTCCCAGCCGCTGCCTTCGCCCTCGAGCCCGGCCCCCAAATTTACCCCGTCGAGGCCTTCACCCCTGTCTTCGGCCCCCTGAGTTTCCCCGCCGTGGACTTCCCTGCCCTTTTGCCTTGCCCCCGGGCCGTCCGCCCGAGTCCCCCTTCTTGGCCTCTGCTTTGCCCCCGCGCCGTCCGCCCGAGTCCCCCTTCTCGGCTTCTGCTTTGCCCCCGGGCTGTCCGCCCACGATTCATCCCCGATGGCGACGGAGAATGCGTTGGAGCATGTTAGCGATGCGGAGAGAAGGGCCACCGAAAGGACGACTGCAAAATGAAAGTCTGGTGTAGCTTTTGTAAAAGCAAAGGGCACACAGACAAAGTGAGCACAAAGAAGGACCACGGTGATGCGGCTCGGTGCGCGAGCATGCCAGATGGTACCGGAGAAGCTGCGGGAGAAGACGACTACACCCTAAAAGTGCAAGCTGAAGAGACCAGCCTACAGAGACAACAACTACAGACCCACAGAAAATGATTAATCGTGGACACGGGAGCGTCGTCCCACATCATCAACGATAAGAACAAATTCAAGATTTTTGACAGCACCTTCAAGCCGGAGAGACTGTGGGTGTTTCTCAATGTCGAGTACGCTTGCTTGGTAGCACATGTCTTCTGAGTCACTTGCTTCAGAAGCGAGGCAAGAATACTTCCTGGCATTCGGAAAATGAAGAGTGGAACAGGCGAGCAAGTGTGCAGGTGTGCGTCATATGAGAGGCCCCGCCTTACATTTTCCGCCACAGATTTGGGGAAATTGGTCCATGCGCAAAGCATTGTGGGGATTTTAAGACCGCGGAGTCTACACATGTGCAGCCTCGAATTTCTCGCTACGAAGTACGCCAGGCTCGGAAGAATTCCAAGTATGCTGGACATTGGAACAGTCCTTCGGCGGCACTCGATTACGTAGTATGCTTGAAATAGTGGCTCTGGAGCAGCTTTACTCGACATTGAGAAACACCCACAGCATGGAATTGGTAGACGGGAGGCGTACCTTCGGGGTGGCGCAAGGCAGAGGAGAAGCAGAGATGTGTCTTATAGACAGCGAGGGACGACGGTGTAAAGTGACCCTGAAGAACGCACTATACATCCCATCGTACCCCCAAGAACTCTTTTCAGTGAAGTCTGCTACAGCTAACAGCGCCAAGGTGTTCTTCGACTAGGGTAAAGATGTTCTGATGTTACCGGATGGTACCAGGTTTGACATTTATGTATGTAAGAAGATGTACTATTTGCAAACAGAGTGTGATGTTGAAGATAAGTGTCATGTCAGCCAGTAGATCCAAACGTGGCATGAGATTATGGGTCACTGTAATTATGAGGATGTTTTAAAGCTGCAGGATGTAACTATAGGTATGCATATTAAGGGTACAAAGCGTAAGCCTGATAAAGATTGTACAGTATGCATAGAGGGAAGGTTTACCCAAACGAGAAACAGAGATCCGACCGATAAAGCAAAGACACCACTTGAGTTGGTGAACACTGATCTAGCTGGTCCAGTTAACAACGAGTCCATAAATGGCTTCAAGTATATGCAGTCATTTACAGATGTGTGTACAGGGGCAGTGTTTGTTTATTTCCTGAAAGCGAAGAGTGATGCAGTTCAAGCCACTGAGAAGTATCTGGCAGATGTAGCTCCCTATGGGACTGTGAAATGCATTAGATCAGATAACGGGACTGAGTTCACTAGTAAGGAGTTTCAGACACTATTGAGAAAGAACAAGATCAGACATGAGACGTCTTGTCCTTATTCCCCACATCAAAACGGGACAGCTGAAAGAGAAGGGCGCACTCTTTTTGAAATGGCCAGATGTATGCTTATCGACACGATCTACCTAAAAACCTTTGGCACTATGCCATTCAGGAAGCAGCCCATACCAGAAACCGGTGTTTTAATAAGCACACAGGCACTACGCCATATTCAGCACTGACAGGGAAAAAGTGTAACGGGGCAGAAACCCTCCTTTTTACGCAACGGTCCAGACATAGTCATCAAACGGCAAAACATATTCAGTTGCCAGTTACTTTGGCATTAGGGCAGGGATATCTAGATACACTTTCCAAGGTTTGACATAATCAATTGTGCTACTTTTAAAGCAGGCAACGATGTTTTCAAATCTGTAATCAAAAAGGTCCGCAAAAACGCTATCGACCAATCAGATTGCTTGATTTGACTTGTCCGTTTTATAAATATATTTACATTTCGTCCGTTACGAAACAAACTTACAAAGCTTAAGATGGAAACATTTAAGGTTAACTTCGACCTCGGGGGTGGCCTTACTATGGAGGAGTGGATTGAGGAGTGCCTATCTCCAGAAAAAAAAGCACCTAAACGACGACATGCAGAGCTACGTGAAGAGCAGGTAGACCAACTGGAAAAGTACCACCATTCAAAAGCTTTCTGATGCGGGTCTTGAAACAAAGCAGAGAAATTATGACCGTTAGTGGCCACAGGTGCGAAAGCTCTCTCCTGAGCTACTGGAAGCCGAATCTCGGGGACCGGAGAAAGTGGAGCAATATTCTCGCCACGCCAAGCAACAGCCTAGTAGAAATAGAAATAGAAATAGAATATCTTTATTGTCATCACACATCAGTGTAACGAAATTCAGTTGGCATCTCTCACTGCAGTACATAAATAAGAACACATCCATAAAAGCAGTGATAAAGCAGAGATAGTAGCAATAATCAGGGTCATCACTTAAATGCACTTTACCAGAATGTTAAAATACATTTTTAAAGATTATTTAATAAAGAAAAGCTACAATGTTTAAATATAAATAGTTACTAAAAATATCTGTTTGATACTTAATAAATATACAAATAAATAACATATGGTATTTTTGGCTGCAGTCTTTGATGGGAGGTAGTGTGTTTTGTATGTGTGCATGTTCAAAGTTATAGTGAGTTTTGTGGTTGGACAGGGATGGGAGTGATGGAGGCCACAGCTCTGGGTAAGAAGCTGTTCTCAGTCTGTTGGTGCGTGATTTTATTGACCTGAACCGTCTGCCGGACGGCAGCGGTTCGAACAGTAAGTGGCCGGGGTGTGTGATGTCTCTGATGATACTGCTGGCTTTCTTCTGCAGTCGACTTTTATAGATGTTGTCAAGGTTGGGCAGCTCAGTCCCAACGATGCGCTGAGCAGCCTTCACCACCCGTTGCAGGTCCTTCCGCTCTGCGGCTGTGCAGCTGGTGTATAGTCAACCGATAGAAGTTTACCAGCAGTTTTTGTGGAAGCCTGGCCTGTCTCAGTTTCCTCAGGAAAAACAGTCTCTGCTGTGCCTTTTTCACCAGGTTTGAGGTCCATGTTAATTTATTGGAGATGTTGACTCCAAGAAACCGTAGCTCTTCCACGAACTAAAGAGTTCTCATGAACTAAGTTCTGATTAAACTTTGTGGGAAAAGTACTGCGGTGTGAAAGCGCCTCTTGCGTCAGCGTCTCACGTGTTGGGCGCTCTCTCTTCTGACCATATTTGGAAGTACAACTTCCTACAACTTCCTACAGGTTCAACCTCCACCGGCTGCGGCTGCAGCTGGACCCTTCTCCTTTTTATGGCGTGCTTTCACTGCTTTATTTTTCTCCTTTATTTTTTTTTCAATAAATGAATATATATCTATCTACTGCTGTTTGCGCACCGTTTCCCTTTCCAAAAATATATTGATTGAATACAAAATAAGAATATCAGGTCGGGAGATTAAACTGTGAAGTTCCGATGCTCTCTCTACCCTCGTCCCTCCCTCAAGTCTCGCGCACAGCGGTGCGGACAGTCCAAGCCTCCAGGAAGTGCGCCGGACTCTGAGGAAAATAATTTGTTGTGTCCAAACGGCGGTACTGCAACTTCCGTATCAGTCCGTGATGTTTTTTTTTATTTATTTTTTTTTTATTGAAACAATTATTTCAAATACAGAATAAGGCATATAGACATCAATGTTCAACATATACATTCCAAAAAATAAACTGAGGGCATTTGAACAGAAAGAAGAATAAAAAAAACAATTAGAGGAAGAAAACACAAGTGGTCATTCAGAAATTAAAGTGCTAAGAAACTTGTAAAATTCTTGGGCTTTTATACTATTGCATAATTTTATATTTTTTTGTATAGTCTTATTTCGTTGAGAAAGGCAATAAAGGCTGGAGACATTTTGAAAAAGCGAGATTTGTGAATAAAATATTTTGCTAAAATAATCAAATTATTGATTCCAAATTCAGTTTTTTTGTTTTCAGATTGAAAGCTAAATTGTATATTATCATATGTTGAGATCGAAAAGGTTTGCCCATTAGAAGTTAACCAATACTGGAAAGCGTCCCAAAATGTTTGAATTACTTTGCAAGAAAATAAAAGGTGTTCTAATGTTTCAGTGTCTAAATTACAAAAGGAGCATATATTTAAATCTAAATTGAATCTATGGTGTAAGAAATTATTACACGGGTACATTTCATTCATGATTTTAAAATGTACTTCTTTAGCTTTTGGTGGAACTGGAAAGGAGAGGTAATTGGTTCTTATCTTTATAATAATTTAATTAATTAATGAATACATTTAATTTATATAGCGCTTCTCATCTGCCAAGACAAATCTCGAAGCGCTTCACAACAAAGGACACTGATACTAATAGAATCGTTTGAATACTTTTGAAAAATATGTTTTCTTCTTAGCTGTGTAAGAAAGCAAATTGAAGTGAGGGCAGTTCTTAGTAATTGTTATTCCATTTATTATCTAAAAAACTCAATCCATTTATAAGTAAGGACTGCTCTTGTGGAATAACCACAGAATACAAAAGCATGTCTTTAATTAATACAATCATTGCTTGAGGGATTGCTTTAATAACTATCTTATATTGCCTGTCAGTACATACTAAATTATATTTCGTAATAAATGCATCATGTGTTAATAGATTCACCATAGTGATCCACCAAATGAAAGATTGACCAGATTCCTTTCTCCATCCATTCCTTGTAAAATAATGATTTTCTTTTAATTAGAATGTATCTATTGTTCCAAATTGGAGTAGTATGTGGTGTAAAGTTATGTTTGTATATGAGTTTCCAGTATAGGAAACTTGCTGATGAAAAGCAGATAACTTGAATGGCAATTTGGAAATGTCAAAGTCGCATCTTAACAAAAAATTTATACCACCAAAGTTACTGAATATTTTGGACAGAAAATCAAACCAAAAACCATCACAGTTTCTAATAAAGGTTTTTTTTACTTTTATGGTACCATTCATTGGGTCAAAGTCAATAACATTCAGACCACCTTCTTCAGCAGATTTAACTGTATCACTTTTCCTTATATAATGTTATTTATTTTTCCATATAAAATTGAAGTTATCTTGATTAATTTTATTAATTAATTTGTCAGGTATATCCAAGGAATAGGCTGGATAAATAAGCCTAGATAAACTTTGCATTTTTGTGAGTAGAATACGTCCAAAAATAGACAAATCTCTTTGAAGCCAGCTGTTGAGAATAACTTTGTTATTCTGAATATTACTTTCTATATTGGATGTTTCTCTAACTTTTATGTCATTTGTGATAGTAATACCTAAATATTTGACTTCACTTTTTACAGGGATATTGTACACAGTAGTTATAGGATGATCATGAATAGTAATTATTTCACATTTCTTCATATTTAATCTTAATCCAGATGCCTTTGTAAACCGAGAGATCTCTTTGAGTGCTGCTGGAATTTGTGTTTTGTCTTTTAAGAATAAAGTGTTGTCATTTGCTAGCTGACTTATAATCAATGAATTTCCCATGACATTTAATGGTCGGATGTTTTGGCAGTTTTTTATAAGAATAGCTAATAATTCAGTCACAATAATAAACAGTAAAGGAGAGATTGGGCAGCCTTGGCGAATACCTCTTTGAATATCAAAACGTCTTGATGTTCCAGATGTTAGGGAAACTGAACTATTAATGTCTTCGTATAACATTTTAATAATATTAACAAAAGCTTCTCCAAAACCAAAGCAATGAGTCGAAGCTTTGTAAAAGTCAAGGAAAATAATAATTCCATCATCCTCACTCAAATGTCTATAGTCCAAGTTCAGATCTAATACCAATCTAATTTTATTATGTATGGATCTCTTAGGAAACCAGATTAAGTGTCACTTATAATATTTGTCAAACCGTTCTTTAATCTGTTAGCAATGACATGTGTAAACAATTTATAGTCAGTATTCAATAGAGTAATGGGGCGTAGATTGTCAATGTATCTTTTGTCTTTACCTTGTTTAGGAATGAGAGTTATTAGTCCCTGTTTCATTGTAGGCGTAAGTGTCCTATTGTTCAACATGTCTTTTATAGCTTCAAATAAAAAGCTTTTCAAATCTTCCCAGAAAGAATTGTAAAAATTAGATATCAAACCGTCTTTGTTACGAACTCGGATACACAAGGGAAAAAGGACTCAAATGCACGACCCGGGAGCCAGAGATAAAGTATAAGTAATATACTTTATTTGCAAAAAGTATGATATACAAAAAGGATAAGGCACTCTTAACGAGGCGACAAAAAATAGGCTTCACTATAGCGTAAACAAAAAATCACTCACAACGTGAGGAACAAACTTACAATAAGTTTTTAAGGAGCATGAATATCGCATGTATTCAAAAAGAGCAAACGCTGATGAGCAGAGTTCTGGCATGAGGACAGGACAAGACGAACTGACAACAAAGGGAAACTGGGGAATATAAACAGGAGATGACTGGGCACAGGTGGAAACAATCAGGGGCGGGGCTGGCCCTGATGAACGCGGGAGAAACACTAGAGTAGGGAGTCAAGGAACCTGGAATGAGACGTAACAAGTGAGTGTCAAAACAAAACAGGAAGTGAAAGACAATACAATAATGACCAACAACAACATGAAACGTGACTGACTTAGCACTTTTGACGGTGCACAACAGTCTTGTCCTGGTGCCTTTCCTACTGCTATCCTCTTAACCGCCTCATCTAATTCTGTCATTCTAATCTCAGCTTCACATATTTCTCTAAAAGCTAAGTCTATTTTGGGAATATGTGACCCGATACTTTCCAGAAACATATCCGAATCAATAGTAGAATATTTAGAGGAATAAAGATTTGAGTAGAATTTATCAATTTCTTCAGATATCATTCTATAATCTTCACATTCAATATCATTGATCATTAATGTGCTAATCATTTTTTTCTCCTGTCTCCTTTTTTCTAATCCACTGAAGATGTATTTTTTCCCCTTCCTCTACCCATTTAGCTCGGGATCTTACATAAGCACCTTGGGCTTTTTTTAAGTATAAATCATCTAGTTTAGTCTGTAGGCCAATTAAATTACTTTTATCATCATCGGACATTATAGTCTTACTGCAATTACTTATTTCCTGCACCAATTGGATCTCATACTGCTTTTGTTGTATACTTTTGGATTTACTATGTTGTATTGAAAAACTCCCTCACCTTGAATTTAAAATACTCCCATCTTCTGCTAGAACTATTTATACTCCTGTCCTCTTTTATTGTCTGTATAAGGTCTCTAACCATTTTGATAAACTCCTCATCTTTTAAAAGATCTGCATTACATTTCCAAGAATCCTTTTTAAATGTAGTCCTATTTTCTGGGTTTAATGTAATATTTATTACACAGTGATCTGTCAAAGGGGCACTAATAGACACGTTTGAGACATATTTGAAAATGTCAGAGGTTCCTAACCATAAATCTATTCTAGATTTGCAACTACCATTTGGTTTGATCCATGAAAATTGGTTGACATTTGGATTCCTGTCCCTCCAAATATCTATTAGGCTGTTGGAGTTTAAAAAAGCATGTAAAATAGTGTTCCATTGATTAGTACTATATTTAGAAGGACATCTGTCTTGCCATTCATCAGGTGTCAGATTTAGATCCCCTCCCATCAAAACAAGCTCGGTATGATATCTTTCCTTATATTCAGAGAGCACCTCTGTTACTTCAGATAACATCAATTTGTTTTTGTTATTATTATTAAAGCCATAGACATTTAGTAGAATAAAAAAGGCGCCTTCAACATTTAACACCACAACAAGCCAATGACCGAACTCATCAGCCTTAAAAGTGACAACCTTCCCCGGACATTTGTTAAAACATATGGCTACACCGCCAGCACGATTAGAACCGTGGCTGAACAACATTTTTTCTCCCCATTGGTTCGACCAGAAGGTGGCGTCAGCGTCGCGTGAATGAGTCTCTTGTAAAAAAGTGCAGTCGGCTTTTTGTCCCTTACAAAATAAAAATACTGCTTTCCTCTTCACATTGTCCCTAAGACCCCTTGTGTTTAAGAGATGAATGATAAACTTGTGTTTAACATAAACAAAAGAAAAAAATGCTGTAAGAAATCAGCAGTAACTAAAAAAGTGCAATAATACTATTAACGTATTTCTTTTGAGAAGTAGAAAAATAAAGAAGTGGGTATTCCTCGAACATCTGAACAATATTCCTATACCCCTACCTTATCGTCAAGTCAGTATTTTCCCCTGAAATGTTGTGTTTAAATATGCAGATTAGCTTTATATAGATGAATTCAGGGTAGTAAAATGAACACCATTTATTTGTGTTTTTTTGAAGTTTTCTTACCATTAGAGCGAAAGAAAATATGGAAGCAAAATAGACCAAAATAACAAAATGACTAAATACTAAATAAGACCATTGTGTCTGTGTTAACTGATTATTTTGTAGAATTCTGTTGAGTATTAAACAATTGCGTGAGTGTGAGGGTATTAAAATAAATTGGCAGTAAGTCAGAGATGTGCAACTATATTTAACTTTTGGTTTTACATTTTTGTTTTATAAATGATTATGGGAAGTGCCCTTTTTCTCACTTGAGCTCCTGCCCCCCAAAATGTCTGTGCACGTCCCTGCTGAACAGTCTGGTGGGTCATGGGCCAGGTCATTTGATTTTGTGTTCCCATAACAACATGTCCAATATGTCCATGTGCCAGACTAACACGTGTGACCGAACTAGCTACATTTCAAAAGCTTTTTTCTTTGTTGCTAAAGGTAAAATTCAAGCCATTTGAGAATTACAATGCTTACATAACATGTCCTTTATTACATTTAACCTGTTGTCGAAACATTTCTTGATCAAATTCATATGAAACAAATGAGATAAATATTGCTGTGACACTGGTGTCACATCGGGACTTTAACCCTAAACTTTCACAGTGAACCCGGAGTGACATATACAGTGGCGTTTTTATATGTACAAAAGTGGTGGGGCACAAAAAACTTAGATGTCTATATATAAGCTTCTGCAGTGACATGCAGTGAGGTTCATGGCTGGTGAGGCACTGGCACTGACTCTTCAGGTTTACAAATATTATATTTTGACCTAAATCAAATATAATATTATTTTCAAAAGCTTTTTTAGTCTGATGCTTCGATTAATTTCAACAAAAGGATACCCAAAAAATGTAATTTTATCATTTAAATATTGGATTGTTCTCTCTTAGTAAGATCCCATTTTCAATAAAATGGTGGTCTTACCTTGACTTGAAGATAAAGTCCATTTGTCTATCCTTCTGGACAAAAATCTCTATTACTTTTTTGTAAAAGTCCTCCTTATCTTCTTGTAGTTTCAAAAGTCGAATCATAAATCTAATCTAGATTTATGATTCGAAAATTATAAAAGTAGGGTAGACATGTGGATATTATCCGGCTGAACAAAACGTGCATTTATCTAACAGGTACGTTTCCCACAGAACTTATTTCGAGCTATTTTCTAAAATCCTATGGAGAAATCTCATTGCCTTTTTGTCGAGCGAAACCATGCGCAGCTTACTTCCGGGGTTTAAGACGCGTCACTGCACCTCTCTCGTCTCCTCTTCACACACCACACTTTTCGCGGCACACGTACTTACAGCCAATCAGCTCTGAATTATGTGAGATGACGTATGGTGGGGATGGCAGCTCAGTGCATAGATAGCCATCTAGTGTTTATATATATCTATGGCTCAGTGCCCCTATGGTCATTATTTTTTTGCCACACATTAAATAGAAAAATACTCTGAGCATGCGCAGTGTAGTTTTTACAGTCACCATTCACTTAGACAGTGAGAGGGAGGGGCATGATCGGGTTTTGTCCCACATGGCTCAAAACGGCTCAATAGGCACACACTGTAGACACTAATTAGAAGAAAACAGACTAAAACAGCAATGTACAGACGAATCAGATGATTAAACATGATCTTAAAATATATTTTATATATTTTTTAATTAATTTCTTTGCATTTCTTTGTAATCATTATTTTTAATATTTTCTGCTGACACTAGGTGGGGCTGTGTCCCACCTGCCCCTAATGACCAGTCACCACTGGACATATATGCACAATCAGAAAAATGATTATGATCTGCTCAGTTAATTTAGCTGATTCAATTATATTTAGTTAATATATTCTTTATTCTTCAATTTAAACAAAAAAATCATCCTCATTAATTAAGTTATAAATAAGAGTTACTTTACCATTAAAGCCCAATGTGACATATATGTCACATTTCAGATATTTGACACTAGGGGGGTTACTTGTCAGAAATGTGTTCTATGTGGTCTATTTAGTCTAAATTGTGTTCCCCTTAATTTTCCCGACAGTAGAAATGGGTCCGGGTTCTTATGGGTTAAACAAAATACGCACTATTAAAAACATTAGGAATAAGAAGGCAGTTAAAACTAATTTGGTATTTAAAGAATATTTAATCTGAAGTATCAAACTGTATTTTCTTTCCTTTATTTTCTTTTTTCTTTATTTACTTTATGTAATGTTGTATTGCTTTGTATGTCTGCCCCAGTACTTTGTTGTAGAATGTATGATGTTCATGTATATGAATAGATATATATGAATCAGACCCTACAAAGATAACTTTTCACCTTTTTATTTCATTTTAAGACTATTAGATGACAAAGAGTTCAACGCATAATTTATTGCGGAAATATAAGCGACAATATATTTCTCCCTATATATATTTATATACATATATATATAGTTAACTGGAGTCAAGTTTTCAACAAAAAATCTTTAATATAGGATTGCATAAAACAACATGATAGCGCTGATACAAAAATGACAAAAACACTTACTTGCATACACCAGGTAATATCGATATTAAAATGATTAAGAAGGTTAAAAAAAAGGTTTTATAATATATTTTCATTTACATCCAATTTATTACGCATTTAGACCAAATGCTGTCTAAATGATCAGAATACAATAAATAATGCAAAAGCTAGCATACAGAAAATATTTAGGCAATAGCCTACATTATCACAATTAACTGCGGAGACTCCCATATCCTGATCTGTCCTGTCTTGAACATTTGCCCTCCGGTTCAAGGAATACCATGAAAACAGATGATATAATAAAAAAGATGTTCTCAATACTTAAAAAAAGAAGAAAACAGAGAAGAAAGGAGAAGAGAGAGAGAAAAGCAATATTACGTTTATATAAGGGCTTGTTCTTACAGCAATCAGCTTGTCCTTACAGCAAAAACTAAAACAATATAATTCAATGTTTATCAATTTGTGTAATTGGTATAACTATTACATTCAGATGAACATGTTTCAAGTTGACATATGCAGGGTAAGAATCACTGGCACCAAGGTAGTCAGTGCCCCATGAGAAATAAACCCTTCAGGGAGAGTTACCGTGTGAAAATTAATGTACAGACCAAAAGAGGAAAGTACGATAACATATGAACGACAAAAAGTGCAGAACAATAAATTGTGTTTTTTGTAGGGTTTCTCTTTGATTTTTTCTCAAGCCTTGGGGGTAGAGGAAGTTGAGTTGTGCGTTCCAAAATAAACCTGCTATATTCCTGTTTGAGCAATGAATCAAACATTATTCCTTCATTGCCTCATGTGTGGATCATTTGTATAGTTTCGGTATTTGCTCCTTCATGTCATGGACAGCCTTATACGTTAGTATTAAGAGCTATTTGCTCATTTCTCTCCTTGTCCCCTGACTGTGTGTCACTGTGAGTTCCAGAAACGTGCTCCTGGAAGGCAGTCTCCAGTACAGCCAGGATGGGTTTACAGATCCTATCTTTAAAATCTTGGCCCATGAACACATACAGCAGTGGGTTCAGGCAACTGTTGAGAATGGCCAGGTTGGTTGCTATAGGAACTCCAATGGTGTAGACCTGGTCTAATATTTCACTTGAATGAATAGCCATGTGATTTACCAACTCAATTAAAGCCATGATGTGATAAGGAGCCCAGCACAGGAAAAAAGTGGTGATAACTGCAGCTATGATCTTAAAGGGGCGACTGGACTTGCTGGCCAGGGTGCGGTTTCTTCTGAGACGATGGATTATCGCAGCATAGCAGGAGACAATGACAGTGAAGGGGACAACGAATCCCAGGAGGAAGCGGGTGAGGGTCATGGCCTGATGACGTAACAGACGCAGCTGATTCACAGATTCTGTTACAGAGTCATCAGGGAGAGCAAACTTGTAGTAGCAGATCATAATGGTATTATCGACACGTGATGGCCCAGTGTCCCTAAAGACGAAGTATGGAGTGCTGAGAATCAGAGCCAGAACCCAAACACCCAGACTCACACAAGACGCCTTGCGTACACTTCGGTGGTTCTGGGCCCAGACGGGCCACACCACAGACACACATCTGTCCACACTGATCACCATCAGGATGTAGACACTGGCAAAGATGTTTAGTAAGTTCATAGTGATAGAAAGTTTGCACATGAACTTGCCGAAAGGCCAGTGGTAATTCAAAGCCATTTTCACCACAGTCAAGGGCAAAAATGCTGTGAAGAGGAAGTCGGCTATGGCAAGGTTGAGGAACCAAACTGTGTTAACTGTTTTCTTCATCTTGAATCCGGTCACCCAGATAACCACTCCATTCCCGAGCACACCGAGAACAAAGGTCAGGCAGTAAATTACAAGGGACATGGTGTTGAGAGACTTTGTCAGATCAGCATACTCATTGGTAAACACAGAGCCATTATTTTCAGACATGCTGTATTGTAGCTGTTAGGAAGGGGTAGCGGCCATCTCTGTCACTGTCAGAAGACCTGCAATGGCAACATGAAGTAACAATATGAACATTTTTTTGTGTTTTTCCCTGAGATTGATTTCGATAACCTCTAATGATAAAATCATGCAAAAATATATCATATCAGACCAAAAGCAATAGCAAGTAGTTAACATTGAGAGACCTGGTGTGAAGAGAAGACAAAAAAACAGCCTGGTATAGCAACAATAAAAAAAAAGTTTTTTGTTCTAAATGGGGCGAAGCCTGCGAGCTAGTTCAGGCAGTCAACTCGAGCACTTATGCTGCATTCATACATAACGCCCCTTGCCACTCTACAACCAACCAAACAGAGTCTCCTTAATATGCCGCTCTATTTAACCGGCCAGATCTCTCTATGCATTGCTTGCTGCTGCTATTGCTGCAGCTACTTCCACATCACTGCTGCTTGCCTGCCCCACCACCACCCCAGCTTCCACTCCAGCTTCCACCTGTAGGCTCGGGGGTTAGTTATTTAATCATCACTCATCGTGCTATGTATATCTGTGGAGTGATGAGGCCCGAGCCTACGCCAAACTCAACTATATGCTGCTTCTAATAAACATGTTAAAGAAACACATGAGTTGTCTGACTGAAATGGCCTACAATTTGTGATGCAGAAAAATTTACTTTTATTTCATTCCAATGTTTATATTCATCTTACAAATAATACCATCTAACAAAGTTATCTAAAAGGACCCTTAATTCTGCAGAGATGTAACTTAATGCCCATAAAGTTTGAATAAAATATTTGTACCACTTCTCATTAAATGATTGTGTTTGTAAATAGGAATAAAAAGAGAAAAGGATCTGAATACACAATTATTACAACTTTATGGGCAACAGTGTACGTATTTTCCTATGTCAGTTCAGTCCCAAGTGATTACTTCACATAAACATCATTATACATCATGCGTTATTTCATGCATTAAAACTATCATAAGTCATATGAATTGGTTATGTGCATGTATTTTTTAAGTATGTGCTGTGTAGGTTTTAAGAGTATGTAAGTAGGTTTCTAATCGTTATCTTCAGTCTAGTTGGAACAAAAGTTATGAAAAATGCTTTTTTACTTTCTGTGCGAGTTAGACAGGTCAAGCTGATTATCAGTCTGCCTGGAAATGCATACATTCCCTTCAAACACCACATTTCCTGCATATAAGAACAATTATGTCAAATGCACTTAACTGAGCAAACTGTGAACATATTGTATTATACACGCTTAAATGATTTGGGACAGCAGCCAAAGTATTTTCTATAAAAACATCTTTGTTCACTCAGAAAAGCAACAAACTCTCTGAAATATAGGAGGACTAAATATAGCTTGATTAAATGCCTTTCTTACAAAATGCCAAGTAAAAGATTTGTTTGTTTGTTTTCTTCTAATCTACCACAAATGTAAATGATAATATATAACAACAGTACCTTGTGAGTCGGATGATGTGTCAGCAGCAGCACAAGTAAATTCAATTGTGTGGTCAGGAGGCTGGCCCTTATGTCCACAGCCTCCCACTGTTAGATGTTTGTTTTTCTATTCTACTTGTCCCACTCCCACTTTTGCTCTCAGTTAAGAGAAAGTCTACTTTTCACTTTAACAACATTTGTATTCTTATTCTAACATCTATACACATTTGTGTTAATTAGTAATTACATCCATGACCACATTACATTTAATTTAGCTGACGCTTTTATCCAAAGCGACTTACAATTACCAATTACAGGGGCATTCTCCCTGGAGTAACTGAGGGCTAAGTGCTTACTCAAGGGCACACTAGTGGTGGTGTTCCAGGTGGGATTTGAACTCACAACCTTCCGATCTTCAGCCAACCTCACTCCATTAGACCATCACTACCACCAGGTGAAGCATCCCTGTTTTAAGATGAAATAAAGATTATAGGCTACTTAAAGTGATCAGTGTAGTCATGTTCAGATGTTGCTGCTTTATGTGAGATAGGCTTACAATTTGTTTTTAACAAAACCACAGCCTGTCTAAGATCAACTTTTGTGGTGTGTACATTTGGCTTATTTCATGTGAGAGGGAAAGTAATGGACTATGATTGCAGCATAAACCAATGATGAGATGTGTAATAAACTGTAAATCTTAACTTTAGTTGGAAGCACACAACATTAATATTGAACACGTTTTCCTTTCATATTTTATATGTTTTCTTATTTAATTTAGTTAACTCTTCAGTTATATTTAAGATAAAATATTCATTTTTCAACATGAAGGCGTGCCTTCTGTAATGCTGTTTCAAAGCCTTCTCCAGAATGACTGAACGATGAGTTATTTATATAACAACTTAATTTACAACATTTCACAAAACAGTGTAACGTAACACTTTTCATGTCACTTAAAGAAGAAGAAGCACTTTATTAAAGTTTTCAGAGTTCCCAAATGTCAGCTTTGCTGCTGCCTTCAGCTGCACTCCTGAGTCTGATGGTGAATCTTTTGCAAAGACCTTTCTGCACTTTATTAGTGCAAGCAGGCCCCTGAGTCAGCTACAAATAGCATGAAGGTAATATAGTATATGACTTGAACTATACTTTAAGAGTTTCCTCTGCTGGAAAAATATTAAAACAAAAGTCTCTGTCTACTACTTTCAACAGCAAAAATGTACATCCTGTGATTGGCAGCTTTGCAGATACATGATTATGAGGCGTTGATGAGTGTGTTTCATACATACCATCTCAGTTTGTTTCAGTGTTTACTATGGAAAGAGACCAATTGCACAATTTGTATTGACATTATCTGTTGATTACAGTATGCATTCTTGGAAAACCACTCCAAATAACATTTTAGTAATGCAAAATAATAAAAGAAAGAAAGAAAAACTACAATTACAATCATCAACACCAAATAAGATAAAAAATAAATTACAATTGAATAACGCTTTTACTTTTCAAAGAAAGGTTTCTGTTTCATCTGGTAATTATTGGTCATAAAAATAATAAATGGGCAATTCTTTACCGTAAGTTGTGATGTAAGAAATAATGGAACGTTTTCCATATTAAGTGATGAAAGCCACACAACTGCTCCCTTTTGAAAGCAAGAAGCTCATAATAACCATTTAGCTATTTAAAACACTTAAACAATATATGAAATTGAAAATAACATTTGTGTAAAAAACTGTGCAGTTACAGTATTTAGCCTAATTTCTTGGATAACCTTATATGGAAGTATCTCTATGATTTCTATATGTTAGGACTGGTGGTAGGACTTGTTTTTGGTTTGACGGCCAGAAACCTCTTCCTGGAAGGCAGTCTCCAAAACGTTCAGTATAGATTTATAAACTTTGCCTTTGAGTTCTTGGCCGATAAACACATACAGCAATGGATTCAGGCAACTGTTGAGAAAGGCCAGGCTGGTTGCTATAGGAACTCCAATGTTGATGACATGGACTAATATTTCACTTGATTGATTAGCCATGTGATTTACCAACTCAATTAAGGCCATGATGTGATAAGGAGCCCAGCACAGGAAAAAAGTGGTGATAACTGCAGCGATGATCTTAAAGGGGCGACTGGACTTGCTGGCCAGGGTGCGGTTTCTTCTGAGACGATGGATTATCACAGCATAGCAGGAGACAATGACAGTGAAGGGGACAACGAATCCCAGGAGGAAGCGGGTGAGGGTCATGGCCTGATGACGTAACAGACGCAGCTGATTCACAGATTCTGTTACATAGTCATCAGAAAGAGCATAGTTGTTGTAGCAATTGATGATATCATCGTTGTTATATGATGGCGCAGTGTCCCTGAAGATGTAGTATGGAGTGCTGAGAATCAGAGCCAGTACCCAAACACCCAGACTCACACAAGACGCCTTGCGTACACTTCGGTGGTTCTGGGCCCAGACGGGCCACACCACAGACACACATCTGTCCACACTGATCACTATCAGGATGTAGACACTGGCAAACATGTTCAGAAAGCTTATAGTGCTGTTCAGCTTGCACATGAACTTGCCAAAAGGCCAGTGAAAATTCATAGCTGTGTACACAACACTCAGAGGCAGGAACGCTATGAAGAAGAAGTCGGCCACAGCGAGGTTGAGGAACCACACTGTGTTAACTGTTTTCTTCATCTTGAATCCGGTCACCCAGATAACCACTCCATTGAGAGACTGTCTCAGCTCAGCATGCTCTTCCTTGAAATCAAACTCATCCTCATCTTCATAATAAGAGCCATTTCTACCATTGTCATCAGTTGAATTGATGAAATAGAAAGGAGTAGCTGTCATTAGATCCATCATTGTCTTAAGACCTGCAAAAAAAAACAAACAAAGGAAACAAATTAAACCTTTAAGTATTTTATCTAGATGGGAACAAAAGTCCCTAATAATACATAGGCGTAATGTATTCATAAATAATGTTAACAAAAAGGCCAATAGAAAATGCTATTCACATGGACATGACCATGTCCAGGCAGTAAATTACAAGGGACATGATGATGAGAGACTCTCTCAGCTTGTTGATATACGAAGGGCCATTTGTTCCAGATACTGTACATCTTTTGTATTTTTTTGATAGGAAGGTGCAGTAGTAACTTTCCCCATGGTGTCTTGAGACCTGGAATGGCTGCATACAAAAACCAACCTTTCTTTAACACACAGAACCCATTCTATTTTTGTATCATTCCTGTGGGGGAAACTTCTGTGGCAATGGAGAGTCAGGACTCAGAGAGACACGAGGAGAGCTGGAGCTTTGATGGCAAACACTGGTGGTTTATTAGGAGTTACGGCCGGAGAATTGACAAGACAGGTGGTGTGTCACGAGTTGACACAGCGGTTGCCAAACCAATTCTGAAGAACTCTTCTGCAGCTCAAGGTTTTAACTAGTTCGGAGTGTAATAATCAACATTCTTCATCAGTGAGACTAAACAATTATGGACCCTGAATCTAACTAGAGCTCTCGTCCATAGAAAAGAATGTGCGCCAGGGAACCTACATCCCTGAATAGTAAACTACCTCATGGCGACTTGTGCTCTGTCATAGACTGGCAACAACAATGCGCCCAAGCTGCTCCTCCTTAAAAGAGATAGCAGCAATACCCAAGGCCGTAGAACTATGCCATGGGAAAGGAGACAGTGACAGGAGAAAATGATGAACTGTGTCAAAGGTTGAATACCTAAGCAAATTATTCCCTAACAATTACCAGATTAATTATCCTGTTCTGATGGAAGAGGATAAGATGGTTCTGGACTTAAATGTCAGTTTCTATATACATATATATTAAGCAAATTAAATGTATAATTGTATGTATATATATACAATTATACATTTAATTGTAACTTGGCATTTTATTAGGCCTATTCAAATCTTAATTCATCAAAGTAGTAAACAAACTCTTTTTGAAAATATTTGTACCATTATTTAAGCCTTTGGTAAATATGGGCTAACTTCATAAGGTGTTAGTCAAGGTATTGTTAAGCCTTTATCAGGTAATTATAAAAGAAAACATAAAACAAAGGTACCTTTCTCAAAGTTCATCAGTTGAATAAGGAATTTCATTTCATTTCAAACCTTTATTTATGCAGGTGAATCCCATTGAGATCATGATCTCTTTTTCAAGGGAGACCTGCTGCAAGTAGGTTCCACATGAATACATATAAACATAAAACAACAGAAAAACAAAAAGGACATCATACAGCATATTTACAGCGACTACAGTTTACATAGCTAGTGACATTTACAGGTTCCAACAGTTTCCGATTGGATAGCATCTATCCTTGCTTTAAAAACATTTAGTGGAACCAAATTGCTCAGCTTCCATTCCTTTTGCAGACTGTTCCAAGTTAGTGGAGCTGCGCATCTAAAAGCTATCTTCCCTAAGACAGTCCTAGCAGTTGGCACATTTAATAAAACCACAGCATGCGATCTCAGGCAGTAGCCACTTACAATTCGCCGTGAGATCAGGGAGCAGATGTAGGATGGAAGTTTCCCTAACATGGCTTTGTATATAAAAATGTACCAGTGACTGAGCCTCCGTACAGTTAGCGAAGGCAAACCAGCCCTTGCATACAGGGTACAGTGATGGGTTAATACTTTACAGTTTGTCACAAATCTCAGTGCACTGTGATACGTGGCATCTAACTTGATCAGGTAATTGTCAGGTGCATTCATATAAAACAAATCACCATAGTCCAGCACAGGTAAAAAGGTCACAGTGACTAGCCTTTTCCTGGCCTCAAGCGAGAAACAGGACTTGTTCCTGTAAAAGAAACCTAGCCTAACCCTCAGCTTTCTAAGCAGGTTATTGACATGAAGTTTAAAAGAGAGACAATCATCAAGCCAGATACCAAGGTATTTGTAACAGGTAACCACTTCAAGTTTTATTCCTTGCGTAGTTACAATATCTAAAACAGGCTCTGGTGTCTTTTTAGCTTTTGAAAAGAGCATTACCTTGGTTTTATCAACATTTAAAAGAAGCTTTAGTTCAGAGAGCTGAGTCTGAATAATGTTAAAAACAGCTTGCAATTCAACAACAGCCTCCTTAATGGAGGGACCTGCACAGTATACATCACAGTATCGTCCGCATAAAAATGTACGGTTGCTCCATCGACATTTTCACCTAAACTATTGATATAGATGGAGAATAATAGCGGAACTTAAACAGAACCTTGTGGTACACCATTAGTAATGTTTAACCACTCAGAAGACAACCCATCAAACTGAACACATTGGGACCTTTCAGAGAGGTAGTTCACAAACCACCCCACTGCATGGCTGGATATGCCAATACTGGCCAGCCTCTGCTTCAAGATGCGATGATCGACGGTGTCGAACGCTTTGGAAAGATCAATAAACAGAGCTGCACAACTCTGCTTATTATCTAAAATACTCGCCATATCATTCACCACTTTCATTGTCGCAGTGATGGTGCTATGTTGCTTTCTGAAGCCTGACTGATGTTTAGGCAGGATGTCATTTGTACATAAAAACTCCTTTACCTGTTCACTCACTAGGCTTTCAAGAACCTTGGCCAGAACTGACAATTTAGAGATGGGCCTATAATTATTTAATAAGGTGGCTTCCCCTCCTTTTAGTAAAGGCAGGACATAAGCTGACTTCCATATTTTTGGAATTGTATTTGTGCTGAGGGAGAGGTTAAAAAGAGTAGTGAGAGGTGGAGCAATAAAATCTGCAGCTATCTTTAAAAAGAAAGGTTCTACGTCCGGGCCAGCCGGTTTCTTAGGATCTAACTTGGTTAAGGCTTCACGAACAACATCAATAGTAAAAGGAGTAAAACTGAAAGGGTTTTCCAGACCACATTGGTCAGAGTCACGGATTGTGGTGTTCAATGATGAGGACGCTGGCAGATTTATGAAAGCTGAATGCCCCTGATAAGACTCATGATATATATCACGTCACATTGAGGTGTGATCACATAGCAAGAAAATATGAATGAAAACATTTATAGAAACTCATGACTAATTCCAGCAGAAATGCAAGTCCACTTTTTTGATATTTCTATATATATATATTACTTTATAATCATCAGCCTCTCTAAGATCTGTAATTATTTCTTAACTGAAAAAAGTTGTGAGGCATCAACTAGTTGGACATATTCAAAACCAGAATATCAAATATTACTCAAGTAAGATGAAGTCTATATTTCACAATTATAGGTTATCTTATTTCCTGTTAGCTTCTTCTGTGAAAGTCAGACTTCCTGTGGAAAGTTCGATAACATATGACATGTAACTGATATAATCAGTTTAGAAACAACTCGTCAGTTTGCCAAAGCACAAAACTCTTCCCCAAACACTCTATTATTTTTAATTCAAACAGAGGAGTGAGACCTGACGTAAGATAATATAATTAACTGATATTTGATTATAATCAGTATAAGTACGAGGGGAATTTTACAAGTCTGTGTTATCTAGTTTCCTTCCTGTAAACTTATTTTTCTAAACTCAAATTTCCTGTGGAAAGTTAAAAACATCCAACATCCAACTGACATATTCAGTTTAGAAACTTATTTAAAGTTTGACCATGCACAAAATGTTCCCCAAACACTACTGATAATACTTTTTTGACAGTAAAACAAATACAAAATAAACAGCAACATGGCCTTGGCTGAAATGTTCACACAATTCACTCACAGCTTCTAAATGTCTCCTCTTTGTAATTCTACAGGGACAAAAAAATCACACTGTAAATTATTTAGGGAATCTAAATATTGTAATATTCTTTTCTCCATATTGCCAAACTATTTATGTATATAAATTACATAATTGAGATTGGCAACAATATATATAACATACATGTAATAAAAGCTACTAGCAATGATTGACTTGGGTTTGACTTAATTTTAAGACAATCATGACTGACATGAGGTGCCCACTTTGTTGATCGACTGGAATAAACACATTTAGGAAAACAAATTGGAGTACACTATTTGCCAGCTTATGATAACAACAAATCAGTGCGTACTAATAATTCAATGTTCTGGAGTTTTTATTTACCTTTACTGTCTGAGAAACAAATGATTATTTTCACTTCTTACATATACTATAATGGATCATAACACTTACCTGTGGTTCTGGGGTATCTGACGGTTAAGTCAAGTAATTTCTATTGATTAGACCATTGAAAAATAAAAAGATTTATCAAACCAGCAGTCCAAATTCTGGTGAAACACGTTATATGGTGTCAGTATGAAAGACAAAATTGCTGATTAACGACCTCCAGTCATTGCACTATGAGCAATACACATTTAAGCGATATTTCTGTGGTGAAAGAGTAAATGTATAAATCAAATCAACATTAGAATAGGACAATGCTGCAGATATAAACAACTCAGACTTATTCTTTTTGAGTCTTTTCTTTACTGTCACATACAGGCAATGACATGGCAATCAAAGTATGTTGTGTAAGTGAGAGATGGAAAAAAACAAAGCTCTCTTTGTCAACCTAACATTTTGTTGTAATTGCTTGTGTTGCACACATTTGACCAAAAACTCATGAAATATCTATTTTGAAACAACTGCTGGGTTATTTTGCTCGGGAAATGACATTTTACAATCCTTTTATCTCTATTATGGTACAGACTTAAGGAACTGCTGTGATTCAACAACCAACCACAGAACTGCAGATCTCTTGTGGCCAACACTTTTTTAGCACACAAAGGCATCACAATTTACTATTTAATTCTGTTATGGTATCTGAGAGGACACAAACGCAGGACACGGCAGAGTGTTGAAAAAGGGTTTATTAGTGGACGAGGTGCGGGGAGTATAATCCGGCTGGAGTGGCGAGGACGTGGCGGCTGGTGACGGCAACACGGCGGTCGGAGAATGATCCTGGAGCACAAGAAGAAAACACGTTAGAAGCTAGAACATCCATGTATGAGGAAATAGCTTATAATGCTAAGTAGCCTTGGAGTTATACCACTGTGGTTTTACAACGATCTAGCGCAGAAAGGTTGTGGAGCCTCCACTGATATGCCGTTGTAAATGGCTTGATGGAAAGCAGGTGTGTAGTCGGGGAGGGTGCACAGCTGATTGCAGCAGGTGAGTGGAGGTTGAGCCGGGAGCCAGGAGTGACAGCCACCACGCCCACACAAACAACACAGACAGGGGAAAAGAAACAAACAAACAAATACAAAGGAGACGGCTGGAGGAGTACAGCCACCACAAATTCTACCTAAAGTTCATATAAAACTCACATAAGCAAGACTATATCAGGTCTAAATGCTTTTATTTTGCACAATGTTTACAGCTTGTCTTGAGGGTCCTGATATGAAGACAACAAAAGCAAAAAAAAGGAATTTTAAATAGACATTTACATTTGTGTCAAGATAATTTGCTTCATACAGTTCCAGTATTTGTTCCTTCATGTCATGGACAACCCTTCAGCATTAAGAGCTGACAGTCTGGTGTCACCTGACTGTGTGTCACCTGACTGTGTGTCACTGTGGGATCCTGAGACTTCCTCCTGGAAGGCAGTCTCCAGTACAGCCAGGATGGATTTACGGACCTTATTCTTCAAATCTTGGCCCATGAACACATACAGCAGTGGGTTTAGGCAACTGTTGAGAAAGGCCAGGCTGGTTGCTATAGGGACCCCAATAGTGGTGACATGGCCTAATGTTTCACTGCGTTGAGAGGAATTCACCAACTCAATTAAAGCCATGATGTGATAAGGAGCCCAGCACAGGAAAAAAGTGATGATAACTGCAGCGATGATCTTAAAGGAACGACTTGACTGGCTGGCCAGGGTGCGGCTTCTTCTGAGACGATGGATTATCACAGCATAGCAGGAGACAATGACAGTGAAGGGGACAACAAATCCCAGGAGGAAGCGGGTGAGGCTCATGGCCTGATGACGTAACAGACGCAGCTGATTCACAGATTCTGTTACATAGTCATCAGAAAAAGCATAGTTGTCGAAGCAATTGATGATGTCTTGATCGACATATGATGGCGCAGTGTCCCTAAAGACGAAGTATGGAGTGCTGAGAATCAGAGCCAGTACCCAAACACCCAGACTCACACAGGACGCCTTGCGTACACTTCGGTGGTTCTGGGCCCAGACGGGCCACACCACAGACACACATCTGTCCACACTGATCACCATCAGGATGTAGACACTGGCAATGATGTTCAGAAAGCTTATAGTTCTGTTCAGCTTGCACATGAACTTGCCGAAGGGCCAGTGAAAATTCTGAGCTATGTAAGCAACACTCAGCGGTAAACCTGCTATGAAGAGGAAGTCGGCCACAGCGAGGTTGAGGAACCAAACTGTGGTAACTGTTTTCTTCATCTTGAATCCAGTCACCCAGATAACCACTCCATTCCCGAGCACACCGAGAACAAAGGTCAGGCAGTAAATTACAATGGACATGGTGTAGAGAGACCTTCTCAGATCAGCATACTCATCGGTAAACACAGAGCCATTATTTTCAGACACGTCTGTTGTGTTGATGTTATAAGAAGGGGTAGCAGTCATCTCCATTGTTGCATTGAAACCTGCAATAGCGATATGAGAAAACAACATGAAGAAAGGTCTCAAGGTCTCTTTTGGGCTCCATTCACCACATATAATGAGATTGTATCTTCTGTGGTGTATAATCCATCTTTACATAAACAATACTGTTTAATACTGTGTTGCTTATCCTGTCTATAATTCATGTATTGCAAGATGCATTATGCTAATCTTTTAATATAATACATTTTTAGTACATCAAAAATCAATGGGAACGAATGGACTGACCTAAATGATTCAAATTAGAACTTTTGGATAAAACTTCCACCTCTAAAGCAAAATCCCTGCAAGTCTGGAGATTCAAAGAGAAAATAAAAATAAAATACGAGATTAGCCAAATCACAGAATTGCACAGAATACTTCAGAATAAAATCTTGTCTTTTGACTTGATGAGAAATTAACATTAAATGATGTATAGACGTGATTGCTGATAAACTTTAACTCAAGCTTAAATATCAACTTCCTCTCTCTGTGGTGTAGGCTATGGGGATTTCAGACATGAACATGCTTGTTCTCCCCTGAAGTTAATCTAAAAAATGCCTTTGCTGTCAGTGCTGCACTCTCATGGAATAATCTGTAATGTCCTCTAAACTCCAAACAAAGCGTCTACTCTCCAGACCTTTAAAATAGGTACTGTTCTTTGCATGTTTGACTATTTTCACTGACACTGAAACTTATTAACTGTAAGTTTTCTCTCTTCTTTTTCTTGTACATTATTACACCAAACTGTAACAAAGGCATTTCACAAAAAAAAAAAAAGAGATACAAATCTAAATTGCCATATGCATATATGAGGAACATGTTTTGTTGACCAAAAGCTTAAAAATGTACAAACTGTTTTCAAACCATTGGCCCACAAACAAGTAAGCCATCTGGAATAAAGTGATTTAGTTTCAGTATACATTTAAATGATTAGCTTTATTATTTATATTGAAGCATTTTCAATAGCTCTCTATACCTCTAAACCCAAAATCAATGTTCATGTACCTCTTCAGATTAATCTTGTTTAAAAAAATCCCATTTTAATAATTGCTAACATACCTTCCTTGAAGTTCTCCATTTGGTTGAGGATAAATCTATAGCAGAAGTAATAAGGTTGGCAGAATAATATTAGCTAACCTGTGGGGCGGGACACTATTGACCAACTTGAGGCGGAGACACTGGCACAATCCATCCATCCTCCAAAAAAAAGTCTATTAAATCTTTTGTGTACGGTCACATTTAAACTATTTAAGCACTGTAATTACATTTTCTCCTCATTTTCTAAAACAAGACATTGGCTTTATTGATATGATTTATTCAGTGCAAAAGAAGTGAAGAATGCTACATGTTACTGTTTTTAGCGACACATACTTTACATTGTTTTGATAAATATTAGTATAAGGGAAGTTCAACCACTCTAGTTTCATCCTGTTTCATAATCTCAAGATCATTTCCTTTAATATTTTGAAAGACATCGTGACACTGCAGTTGGTCTTTACTCACAAGTGCTTCCTCACATAGGCAACATTTGAAGAAGCACACATCGCTTCCAATGTAAGTGTTGGCAACACTTTCAACTACACTACTACTACTACTACTACTACTACTACTACTACTACTACTACTACCAGTACTATTATAAATTATATGAATAGCACCATACCATAAAACATACTTTTGAATTTTCCTTCATTCCTAATGTTTAACTTTCATTTGAAGTTGACCCCATCGATGAATGTCAGCTTTTATCAATCCAATTGATAAACTATAACTTAGTAAGTGGACTTTCTGCAGACATTATTGGAGCTGTTTAGTATCTGAACTCACTAGTTTGGACTTTACTTAGACATGTCTACAATTCACAGTATACTACCCTCATTAGCAGCAGAGTATTGGCCAACACTTATCTTTACTTTTAGATCATATTAAACAACAACTTAAAGCTCACAATGACTTACAAAATACTTTGTATAAGGTTTGTATAGTCTTTACATAAGGAATGTATTTATTTATTTATAAATAAGTTATCATAAATACTTTGTCACCTACAAATTCACCATTAACGTTTCATCTGAATTGTAGGACCAGAGTAGAAGCCATAATTACCGAGTCTGGCACTGAAAGCCTACTCAAAATATGTATACATAATCACAAAAGACTGATGATTTTCCCACTTCCTGACTACTTGACTGAATGGCTTTAATGCTGCAAACAGTGCTACAAATCCTTTAGCACTATTAGAGGTAGGTCTATATCAAAGGCTGCTGATGAATCAAGTGTTGTCTCTCTCTTGAAGTTTTCTGTCCTTGATCTGAGAAGCGCCTGATGTGTGCAACAGCTCCCTCTACTGGCCAAATCTTATAACACCAACAATAACAACTTTTAAAAATAAGTTCCTCCTGTGTTTGGTTTATTTTTACGATAACTTTTTATTTTGTGTGACACCAGATTATGTGGATCGACAAAGGATAAAGAGATAAGAGGCTCACTCTTTGATGGAGTTAAGTGGTGATTATGAAATGGAAACAGTCAAGTGGAAATAACATTTTAATAATGAAAATAATGGTAACAACACAAAAGCAGTCTTTATCAGCTTCTATGGACTCTTGGTACATTTGGACAAGTCTAAAACTAAATATAAAAAAAAGTTTTATCATTTACATTGTTTACATAATATGAAATATTGTATAGAAACTTCTTGTTAAATCACATCTGCCACACCATACCAAAGTCATACAAATCATAGAAAATGTTTGCCATTCCCTTATATTCCATCAAAATAGTTAATTGATGTTATCAAACATGCCAAATATTCACTGATTGCTTCTAAAAAGATAATATTTTGTCTTTTTTGATTGTAAACTGGATATATTATCTTTTTAGGTAGTTACAAATCAAGACACAAGTACATGGCCTCCTTGGCTCTGGGAAAGGGTTATTTTTTAAAAAATGTGTTTGCTCGATAATAAATCTGAAAATTATACATTTAAATGATCAATTATTACACATTATGCATTTACTCACATTGACTTATGCACTTTTAAAATCACTATGATTTAAAGATCAATCGATGCCAAGTATACAATGTAGCTGCTGTTTTAAGCAAAAAGGTGAAAAGGTTATTATTAGGCTTACATTAGCCTTTCCTAGAGCTGAATAAAAATGATTAAAGAAATGTTTAAAGCATGCAGTAGACATGTAGCAGTTAAATGTTAAACAACATAAAAAATAGACATAAATGAATGATTTTTAATGAGAATTATTATACAGAATAAATGTAATAA